>JAMQGT020013039.1:0-113001 GCA_024447675.2 Pterophyllum scalare | reverse complement strand
TGCTCTCGTTTGGCATGTTTCAATAGGCCCACTTCATCTAAAGCGGTCTGGCAAATAGAGTGAAACCAGGAATTTAGCATCTCTGTATCTAAAGATACAGAACCCAGAATACAGCAGTTCTGTTCGATAATGGCGGAAAAGCGTACAGCAGTGAGCTGGTTTAAAACACGGCGAATATGTGCAGGAATGCAAGATTTCATATGTCCACAAGGCATAGCAATGTCAAAAAGCACCGGTTTATGATCTGAAAAGACAGCATCATTTAACAACAAGTTAGAAATAGACAGACCATAGGATAAAACAAGGTCCAGAGTATGCCCACATTCTTGAGTGAGCCACCCACTGCAAAAAATTAAAAGAATTTATCAAATTTAAAAAGTCCTTAGCCAGCGGTTTACCAGAACAACAAACATGTATGTTAAAATCTCCAATAATAAGGACTTAGTCATATTTAGGCATAATTTCTGCCAACAGTTCACAAAATTCATTTAAAAAGTCCTTATTATATCCAGGTGGCCTGTAGATAATAGCACACATCACAGGGTGACAACGAGCCAGTTCAAATAAACTGACTTCAAAGCTGGAGAAAAGTGACAATGGGAGCAGCGACTTACATTTATAACATCAATAACATCAACATTAACACCAATAAAGCGACTGGATTGATGAAAGAGGCGAGGTGTCAGCTTTGGGACTGAAAGTTGTGCACAGAGCTATTGTGCAGCTGTCCTTGTGGCATATGTGTTTGCAGTAGTTTCCCTTTGAGGAGAATATTTCAGTGAATCACACAAAGGTGATTTATCAAAGTTTGTGGCATGTCATTTACTGCAAATTGCACTAATGCTGCAAAAAGCAGGTCTTCTGCCTGTTGTGGCTGATAGTTGCTTCGAGGAGTGTTGATGTATTTGGAAGGAGAGGGAGAGGTGAGATCAGAAGGAATCACTGGCATATTGGGTGGATGGCTCCTAGCTGTCTGTCCTTGAATCCTTCACTCAGTCCTCAGCCTGATTTGTGCTCTGCAGTAATTCTGGGATTTTGATGAACCAGAGCAGAAATGAACTGAGCTGAGCCGTGGTTTTTCTCAGCAGTGCGCACACACAGACTCACTTCTCTCTGCTGTATGTGCAACAAACCAAAGTCAAATGTGTGTTGGAATGCAGCTATTAATGGGACTATGTGAGTGTGTCAGATTAATATGTGAATCTTACTGTGTGCTGCTGCATGCAGACTTCAGATCTATGATGGGGAATAGTTTGTAATAACGCAGCCCTGATCTGGATCAATCCACCTGAGTGTCAGAGCTCAGGACCTCACACAGCTGTTTCTATCAGAAGAGTTCTCCTGAGAGCAGCTGTGGATCTGACAGTGAGCTCTGGGCTCTGAAAATCCATCTTGTCACATACAAAGTCCCAAATGATGAGCCAGCATCACAGTCATCACATGTCCCCCCCCCCATCATGCTGGGGGGGGCATGTCTCCTTCTCTGCCCCCTCCCCTTGTGTTTCTGTCACACTGTTTCATGTCATTAACTTGAGCCATTTTCCCTCCTGTGCTGCAGCTCTGAACTTTGGAGGATGCAGTCATTTGTGAACATTGAGCATCTTTAAGCTCTCAGACTGAAACTAATCCGCTAACTGTCCTCTGAGTTTGCTGCTGCTGAGTGGGCGTCATGCGTCCTTCCTCCTGCCGCTGCATCCTGGCAGGAGTTCCTCATTTTATTGCTTTCAGTGACCAAAATCTCTGAGATTAACCCCAGTTATGTTTTATGAATCGTTACAGTTGGAGATGACTGTGGGATGAAGAACTGCACCCTGATGCCTGCTTTTCTGCCCTCTGACCTCTCTGCAGGGTTGCTCTCCTGATCCATGCTGCCTTATTTCAGACAGCCTGCCGTGCGCACTCAGCGTACTAATGTTACAGTCCACCTTAAACTCATCCCCGCTTTCAGCCGTGGATGTGGTCTTCACACTCACGTCTGGATCTCTGCGTACGTGTTTGTTTCTGGGGACGTGGTGGAGTGTCGGGTGGAGTAGCGGACATTTTGACATAGCTGGCCTTAGTACTTCCTGTATTTGATTCTGTGCTTAACTGAGACTTTTGGTTCTTGGTTTGATGTGACGTTCCTGCAGAGCGAGCGTCTGAGTGCAATAAAGGAATGTTTCTCCTCTGGACTCGGTTTGGATTCTTCTCTGTCTCATATCTGCTTACTTTTTCAAAGGAAACCTACATTTGCCTCATTTTTAGTCTTCTGACAGCTGACTGTGATTATTCTAACAAATATGTGGGTTCAGTAATAAACTGAGATTCAGGAGTTTTACTTGTACTCATCAGTATGTTTCTCACATGCTGAAACACTGGAGATTAAAACACATTTGAATCAAATGTTCAGCAAACTGATCCAAATAATCTGCAGATCCAAACTGTAGTTTGTGTCCATAAATCATGATTTATAAATCAAACTCACAGTTACATAAATATCCTCTAAAATAACGGCCCCTGCTTCCCACTCCACGTTCTCCAGCTCCTCCACTCACTGAAATTCAAGGGAACACAAAATTTTTTTTTAAAGCCTGTCATGTCGGCAGTTTTCACAATCGGGACGATGATCCGAATGCACTGATGTACCAAACATATCTGCTTTTACAAGAACAGCTCTATAAGTTTTCTATCGGCTATTCTTATTAATGTTTGTATTTTTATTTTTTATTGAGTTATTTATGCCTGACAGCCAATAAGGAAGGGGATAGAAAAGAGGGATGAATAAAAAAGAGAAAAAGAGAATGGGGGGAGGGGGGACAAAGGGAAAAAAATCCCAGTTAGACGTTAGTTTGTTATTTTTGTGCGTAACATGAAGCTTTTACAGTCATTCACTCATTAACAGGCTGTGAGGGCGGAGACAGTGATGATGTCACGGATTTATAATGAGGCAGCTGCAGCTGTCAGACTGTCAGTCAGCTCCTCTGAAATATTCACTGTAGTTACTGCAGCATCACTGTTACATCACACTGATCTGGATGAAGCTGCTGACACAGAACACACTGTGGATGGAAAAATGTCCGGATCAGAAGATGATGGAAATGTTTCAGTGAAGATGAGGCTCAAATGATTCGAAGACTTCCAAACTGAACTAAATGGATTTAAAGTGACTTAAATGATGTAGTTTTGAAAGTTACGGTGTCTGAAATTCAGAGTATGAGTTTCCACATATTTTCCCCTGAAAATCACCAAAATCAGTGATCATAGGCTCTATAACGGATCAGCAAACCGTGTCCGAGTCAACCCACACAGCAGGAGGATCCAAAGGGATCAGGATCAGGGATTCAGACCGGATAAGGCCCCAATCCAGTTCAGGCTCCAGTCATTTCATCCAGTCTGGATTTGTTCATAATGGATTCATTCTTTAATTAAAATGCCTCATCCTCCCAAACTGCACTGAAATGTTTCAAACCTATAAAGTTGAGACATTCATCATAACATGTTTGTCTTTACTGCTAAAACTTTACATTCATCACAGACTTGGAAAGCTGCTCTGAATGCTTTCAGCTAAATATGAAACTATGACTGACCTCTGACCTTTAACGGTGACTCAGTGAAACCTCTCTGCTGTGGCTGTCAGAGAGCCGTCATCTATCAGTGAAGCTGATCTGAGATCAGATTAAAATGATTAAACTGGAAACATTAAAGCAGTTTTTCTGTCAATCTCATTTCTCATTTTTATCCAGTAATGACAGAAATAATGAAATTCTCCATTAAAATAATGAATAAAGTGAGGGTGCTATTCCATCAATAGATTCCACTTTGATTACATATGCAGCCAGGTGAAATAGACCCTTTTACTGTTTGTAAACAATGATGACGTAGGCTGTAAAAGGGTCTATTGGAAGCCTTTCAAATAGAGGGTTAAATAGCCCCATCTGGTGGAGCATTGTTGTCATTCTTGCTGGAACTGGTTAGTCTCGCGAGAATGCGGAAGTCACGCGAGATTTCGAATCGAGGCGGGAGACCAGACGATCGTCGAGAAGCTGCTTGAGAAACTGATTGTTCACCACACGGTGTGGAAACGCCAGAGCAGTGGAGCAGCGTAAGTGACCAAAAACACGACACATCCGTGTAATCCAGCGGGCATCGTGTGTGCGCTGTTTTCAGAGACTGAGCGTATGTGTGCTCTGGCTGGTTTCAGAGGGGAGAAATCCAGTGATAGGCTGAGGTGGTGTTACAGCACAGGCTGACCACCGCAGTCAGAGTAAGGCCCTGACTATTTCCTGGCGTTATGACTGTGAAGTGTTGTGTACTGTTTTGCTATAAAACACTGTTTAGAATAACTTTATTGAGAGTACAGACAAAGTGTAGTCATGTTGTAACACTGTGAATGTATTTGTTTTATTCCTTTTTTGTTTGTCTTTGTGTTCTTCATCAGAAAGAGAAGCCACTGCTGTTGTCTGTATGGGGAATTTGATTTTGTGCTCATTAGGAAAGGTCAGGCCTCCCATTTGTTTTAGTCTGCAGCCTTTGATCAGTTCTGTGTCCATGAGCGGTGTTGAGACTGAAGGAAGCGGGGACACGTTGTGTTGTTAAAGCTGAGACATTTGTTAATGAACCTCAAAACAAAGAATTTATGCCGTTTTAATTTTTATTATATTATTATAGTCAAGGAATGAATAATGAGTGGCAGTGGCGCAGTGGGTAGGCACTCGCCTTGCATCCGGAGGGTTGCCGGTTCGAGACCCTGTCCCTGCGCTGCGTTGTGTCCTTGGGCAAGACACTTAAACCACATTGCCTAACGGTAGCGTCAGTCTCTGGCTGCATGACCGCAGATGCTCATTTCTGGATGAGTGATCAGGAACGATCATTTCATTGTGTGCATAATGACAATGAGTCTGAATCTAACATCTAAAGACCCACATTAAATTTTATTTGGACCGGGCCACATATAACCATAAACTATGGGGCTATTATTGTAGCAGAACTTCCATGTGTCCGTAACTGAATTTGCGTGTGTACATTGCGATCTGTGTGGAAATTTGTGTGTGCGTATCCCGATCCGTGTCTGAGGTGATATTTTATAACAAACTTTTATTCTGTTTATGATGATGACAGAGTGGGTCAGGCTCGAGGTCTTCCCTAGATCTCTAGTACATGTATGTAGGTAATCATCTCTGCCAAAAAGGTCATCCATCACCAGCCTAAATGATTACTGCCCTGTGGCCCTCACAGCAGTAATCATGAAGTGCTTTGAGAGGCTGGTTCTCCAGCACATCAAGGACCATCTCCCCCCCACTTTCAACACCCATCAGTTTATAGATAAATGACTTCTTAACCAACACGGCCCCAGACTGTGAGACTTGGCCCCCATCTCTCCTCCACACTGAGCACTGGCTCCCCACAGGGCTGTGTGCTGAGCCCCCTCCTGTACTACCTCTACACCCATGACTGCAGTCCGGCCCACAACAACAACCTCATCGTCAAAATTACTGACGACACCACAGTGGTCGGACTCATCACAAGGGGAGATGAGGCAGCCTACAGAGAGCAGGTCCTGAAGTTGACAGCCTGGTGTTCAGAGAACAACCTGCACTGAACACCATGAAAATCAAGAGATCATCGACTTCAGGAAGCTCAGGACTGACCCAGCCCCCCTCTACATCAACGGCGAGTGTGTGGAGAGGGTCCACACCTTCAGGTTTCTTGGTGTCCTCATCTCTGCTGAACTCTCTTGGTCAGATAACATCACAGCTGTTATCAAGAAGGCTCAGCAGCGATTTCACATCGTGAGGGTCCTCGGGAAGAACAACTTGGACTCAAACCTGCTGCTGACCTTCTACCGCTCATCCATTGAGAGCCTGCTGACGTACTGTTTCACAGTATGGTACGGTAGCTGCACTGAGGCAGACAGGGGGAGGCTTCAGAAGGTAGTCAAGACAGGACAGAGAATAGTTGGCTGCCCTCTCCCCTCCCTGATGGACATCTACACCTCCCGCTTCATCAGCAGAGCCAGAAACATCATCAAGGACAGCTCACACCCTGGCTTTGACCTGTTTGACCTGCTGCCCTCTGGCAGGCGCTACAGGTGCATCAAAGCCAGAACAAACAGACTCCAGAACAGTTTCTTCACCAGAGCAATCACCACCCTGAACTCACACACCCACCCACTCTAACTGTGCAGCACCCACATCTCTGTGCAATATTATATTATTGATACTGAACAATATCTATCACTCCTATATTGTGCAATGTCTAATATTCATCCACTAGTGCAATATTCACCATCTTCGTTATTATATGTATATACTTATTTTACTTTTTTACAGTATATTTTTATATATTCTCTTATTTTCTGTATTTATATACATTTTATTTTCTGTATAATTTATACATACTGTTTTATTTTCTGTATATTTTTAGGTTATATTAGATTATTATATTTTTACTTTAGAAAGTCTGACTTTGTACAGCATGGCACTGAACAGGAGTGGCCCTCCAATCTCACTGTACATCCTGTATAATGACAATAAAGGCATTCTGTTCTGTTCTGTTCTATTTTATTCTATTAAAGTAACTCGTCATGCTCCACAGTGACATCCGTCAGATTAAAATGGAGGCTCTGCTCTTTATTTACCCGTTGCCATGGTGAATCCTGGTATCAGAGCTCCATTGATGATGCCTTTTTTTCGTTACTCACACGCGCGCTAACTCAGGGTGATCACACTCAGAGCTGATTGAACCAACTCTGATCAGCTGGAACGGGAAACTCAGAGTTGATCAACTCAGAGCATGTTTTTAAACTCAGTTTGTTGAACGTGCTTCCTGGAATAGGGCCCCCATCTGATCATGTCAGGTGTGTGTTTGTGTCGTGTTGACTCACTTCCTGTTTTGTTTTGTTAGTCTCATTTGCTGTGCACTGTGTTCAGTTTTGCTTCCCTTGTCTGGTTAGATTGATGGAGTTCCCCTGTTCTCCCAGCTGTGTTCTGTTGTCCCTGATCATCCTGTGTGTGTTCAGGCCTCAGAGGCCGTTTCCCTGCTCTGGTTCTGCTTTGTGTTCATTATGTTTTGGTCTTTCCTGCTTCCTGCCAGCAATAAAGGCTGGATTTGAGTTCACATCTGTTTCTGAGTCCTGTGTTTTGGGTCCATGTCCTGCCTGCCTCACGTGACACATGCAGCGGTTTTCATCCTAACAGCTCTGAGCGGGGGGGTTGTGCAGAACGTTGCATCGTGGCTGTGACAGGATTGACTAGCTGTCATATTCAGCCTGCAGGTTTCAGCACAACAAATTCACACTTGACTTTATTAAGAGAATCCACAGCAAATATTCACACTCAGTCACTCTGTGTGTGAGATCCAGAGCATCTGTCCAAAACTGCCTTTTTGAACCCTCATTTTAATATGAACAGTATTTAAAAGTCATCGTTACAATTATCAGATCTCACCGCTCCTTTCAGCGTTTCCTTTCCAGCATCACAACTTTGATATAGATTCATCTTTTAGAGAGAATTATCAGCTGGGAAAGCAAGGTTGGCATTGCTGTGAACCTGAGTGTGTTTTAAGCTATGGGCACATTTGGCTTCCAATAGAAATGGGTCACTGGTGTTTAGTGTTAAGGTCAAAGGTCTGGAGTCCATTGCACCTGTTGTATTTGTGTTTCTAAACCTGAATTTTATTCACTCAATTTAAGATATTCTTTGCTCAGAAGCACATCAAAAGAAGCACAAATTCAAGTTTGTTTGTTTCTTCATATTTTAATTGAGTGGTTCCCAGTTTGATTATTTGTATTTCTCAGTTTAGAGTTTTCACTCTGTGCTGAAATAAAATTCAGTGTGGTTCTAATCTGGAACATCCATCCATTTTCCTCCAGCTCCACATGCAAAGGCCCTGGCCGAGGTGGAATCGAACTCAGGACCTTCTTTGTTAATCTTCAGCCTGTTTTGGAGAAGAACCTACAGATGGTATTTGGTTTCTTCAGTGATTTTCTGGCATTTTCTTTGAAACTTTTAACAATAATTCTGTCCACAGTTGGATGGCTGATCTTCATTAAGGTCAGGACAGTGTTTGGAAACTTCCACCTTCCTATGAGCTCGTTGTACACTGTCACGCTGAGTTCCTTAATGTCCTGTAGAGGAAATTTAAAATTCTGCTCTAAGATTTTACTCCACATTTTGTGGAAAAGCCGCTTTTTGATGGCTTCAGTACTTTCTGGAGTCCACGTCTTGATGTCACCTGCTTTGTTAACGGCGTGGATAACCAGCTCTTCAGTGAAGGTTTCCACAAACTGATGGTACTCTTCTGGATTTTCAGACAGACGCAGTACTTTCTTTGGCAGTGCCAGCAGGTAATTGGTGAATGTTAGCACAGTAGCCACAGTGTCCACTCATTTTCTTAAACTTAACATCAAGTGTTTTTCCTTGCAGCCGTGTGTCTTGCAGAGGTCCTTGAAAATGGCCTTGTTGACAGTTTGGTCTAGGCAAAGCATTAAAGTTATTAAGTTATTCCATAAAGTTTTTTTCTTCACTTTTTGTCTCTCCAAAGATGTTATTCCTCTCTCCTACAGCCTCGATTGCAAGTATATGCAAATGATCAATTATGCAAATTAGGTGATGACGTCATACAGTGACTTCTTTTTCCCGTATCTTTACATACAAACTTTGACAAGTATGCATGTTTCAGTTGCCTGCTTTAGTTATGAGTCTTGTGTATGGTTTGGTTATGCTTTGTTCCCTCAGTACACCTGAGTGCCTCCTGCTGTACAGACTCTGCGTTCTTGTCTCCGTGTTCAGTTTCCTGTTTTACCTTGTCAGGCTTGGTCTCTGCTGTTCTGTGTTTAGTTTTTACATCCTCGTCTCGTTTCTGTGATTATGCTCTGCTGTGATCCCCACCTGCTGACACTCCCCTCGTTATCCCTCTGTGTATGTATTGTCTCCGTTGTTTTATCCCTTGTTCCTTGTTGTCATTAATTTCCTTCTGTGTGCACGCTGGTCATGTGTTCAAGGTCATGGAGTGGCCTATCTAGTCTCCAGACCTCAGTCCTATAGAAAATCTGTGTAAGCTTGCATTGCTTAATCTGTATATCTGTGAACTTTATTGAATCAAACTTATAAGGTGTATATAAAGGAAGGAAGGAACCTGCATCAATAATGTTTTCAGTGCGCTGATAATTTCATCTACTAGTTTTAAGTAATGCAATTCTATATGATGGTTTTACTCATAAAAACGTCGCCTGATCTGTTGTTCACCTTTTCATAGTAGATGTGATGCTTTGAGTGAGAGATGCAACCAAGAGCATAATTTGTAGGGGGGGATAGAGGGGTTATGACCCCCCAATAATCTGATCCAATCACTATAACCCCCAATCAAGTCACATCTTTTTGATTTACGAAAAACATCGTACATGAATAACATGCTAATTTTCTTGATTCATTATCAATGTTGGGTAAAATACTAGCATGTTTAATCATTTGGTAATGTAACCCCCCCTCCCCACTTGGTATCACCCAACCCGCTCTCTCTAAGTGGTGTTCCATACTGCAGGATATGGTATCGATCAATACCAAGTAAATACAGAGCCAATATCGCCGATACTGATACCGATACGTTTTAATAATTATGAAGAGTTTTCATGAATTTTAAGTGTTTTTAATTTTTTTTCTTTACTTTGGATCATTAATTAGTTAAAAGCCAAAATAGAATTGGGCAAAGTTTATAGGTAAATATAAAATACTTTATCAAAATAAAAGTGGAGCCCTGCCGCTGGCCTGTATGGGGGGCTGGCGGCAGGTGGGGGCTGGCTTCTCATTGCCTCGGGTCCTCTGGGGCCCTTGCTCTTCGGCTGGGGGGGGGGGGCTCCATCTGAGGCCTCCCTCTCCCGTCTACTGATGTAGGGGTGCAGTTGTCTTTGGAATGAGTGGCGGTGGGTGCTGGTAGGTCGCAGTGGGCGGCTGGTGGCCTGGGCTTCCTGGGACTTTGTTGCCCCCCTCTAGCTTCTGATGGGCAGAGCTGCATCGTTCTGCCCTCATTGGTAAGTACATTTCATGACACAAAACACTCACGTAATCATAACACAAAATGGTTGGTTTGTGTAACCATGCTTCTGCTTCTTTATGTTTTGTTTTGTTTTTTTGTTTTGCCCACAATTTTAATTTTGCAAATATTGACAGTATCTTTTATGTTTTACAAAGTGATGAATTATTTGGTTTACTCACTGGTGCCATTTCTTGTTTCTTCTTTCTATTTTCTTCTTTTTTTTCTTTTCTCTTTTCTCCTCTTTCTTTCTCCCCTTTTCTTTTTCCTAAGCCTGTCAGGTCTGGCACAATTCTTAGATGTTACATTCAACTCATTGTCACACAGTATGTTAAAAATAACTCAAATAAAATAAAGGGAGACACACTAACAAGAGGAGCTTATAGAGAACCTATAAAGCTCATCTTGAAATAGTAAATATGTTTGGCACAACAGTGCATTCAGATCACTGTTCTGTTTGCAAGATCTGCCGGACATGACAGGCTTTTACAAAAAAAATCCTCAACATAAATTTGTTGCTTCGATGTTTCTTTTTGTCTCTGCAACTCAGACTATTCGGAAAAAAACGACCGTTTAACAGGAGTAAATCATCACTGATAAGTTTGCCCAAGCATGTTTGTGTGTTTTTACTTTGATACCTATAAACTTTGCCCAGTTCGATCCTAATTAATGATCCAGAGGGGAAAAAAAACAAACCAATTAAACTTCATGAAAATTCTTCATAATTATTAAAAAGTATCGCTATCAGTACTGGCCCTGTATTTACTTGGGATGGGATTGATACCAAATCTTGCAGTATGGCACACCACTACATTGAGCAGCACATACATGAGGAGTGATTGACAGTGCTAAGACCCTCCTCCTGGCTCTGATTGGTTGTTTTTGACTGGCAGCAGTTCAGGGAGGAGGTGGAGGAGCTCTTGTTTTTTCAGATTATCTGTCTCATACTGTCGCCATGATGACAGTTTTAACAAATATGTAAACCAGATTTTTATAACAGTTCCATACTGCAGCTTTAATCTGTATCAGAGAGAAGATGATGTGATGAAGATGATTATAATGAGAAGGATTATATATAGACTACAGCACTGAGGATGACTATGAGGAAGTTGACAGTTATGATGATGATTGTTTCACATGCTTTTCTACGGGGCTCTGTGCTGTCAGTGCAGAGCGACTTCCTGTTGTACATAACTGAGTGACGATGAGGAGCACTCACTGAGCATCAGCAGCAAGAGTCACTGCTGCTGCAAAGAGGAGAAGCTCCAGCAGGGGGCGCTGCTGCTCACACAGTAAAGCACACACAGATGGCAGACTGATGCTTTTAATGGAGCTGCACAATAACTTTAGTGTCAGCTCAAACAGACAATCCAGTCAGAGACATCAGCAGTTCATCAGTGTAAAAGAAGAAGCAGCTTCCAATCACAGTATTGATCAGGGCTGCAGAGGCGGGACTAAAATGGGACTGATGCCTCTAAGAAATCAGGATTCTGTATGAAGGATCAAAATATTTGTACAAACTAATAAGTATTAAATATATGAGAGTCAACACTGGCATGCAGAAAAATCACTAAAATATCAGCAGGTTAAATTTTAAGAAACAAAATCAGATTCTTCTGTGGTTTTATATGTATAATATATTTTATACACACATTTATTCTTAGGGGATGTTGTCATTCATTCTTTAAGCAGTAGTTCTACATTTTAGCTCCTCTGAATAATTAACTGGAATTCCTGAATACAGACACATTAAAAGATCAGCTTAAAGGTTTCAATGAAATCTCACTCTGACACATTTTGATATCACAGGTTTTGGCGTCTCCTGACTTTTCCAATACTAAAAAATGGGAAGAGTTTCTCAGTGAAAGTGTGTCTGTGAGTGTAGATGTGAGTCATGTCTTCAGGGTTGGAGAAGGACACCTCCCCCCTGTCATAGTCCAGCTGGACTCTGATCCTCTGGAGACTCTTCTTCACTGTCACAGTCTGACCAACAACATTAGTGTATTTTCCACTGCGATGCAGCATAAGCACCAGATTCCATATTTTGGTGAAGCAAAAATCTCTCCCTTCCTGTCAGCTGACTCTTTAACTAAACCCACATTCCAGCTCAGGATGGTCTCCCACCTCCACCTCCCAGCTGTGTTTCCCTGAGCTGAAGCCCTCAGAGCCAAAAACAGTGACATACTTAGTGTTTCTCTCTGGATTGTCAGGAAGCTGCTGCTTTGTGTCTCCACGTCTCACACTGGTCAGATCATCAGACAGACAGAGCCAGGGGTTTGCAGTGTTTGGGTCCAGAATGACAGGACTGAAGTGGAGCTTCTCCTTGACCTTCTCACACACTCTGAAGGACAGGTTGCCCAGGTGTTTGGCCACATCTATCAGTGCTCCTGAGAGCAGCTGTGGATCTGACAGTGAGCTCTGGGCTCTGGCTCTGCTCTGAGTGGCTTTATAACTGCTGAGGAATGGCACGCTGTGTTTCTGCAGCTCTTCTTCAACAGCAGAGATGCTGTCTGACAGAGAGGAGATCTGCTCCTCAATCATCTTCATCTCTCTGCTGATAGTCCTCCCCTTCTGCTCCTCTTCCTCCCTCAGAGCTGCCAGTCTGGACTCCTCTTCCTCTCTCAGGAACTGGTGGACCTTGTTGAACTCTGCTCTGATCTGCCTCTCTGTGGACAACAGCTGCTTCTTGGAGTGTTGAATCACTTCATTGTAGGTTTCCTCCACTTGTTTGTATTTGTTCCTCTTGTCCTGCAGAGACTTTAAGGCAGATTTCAGCTGCTCCTTCAGGTCACTGACTGCTTCTTCTACAGGAACCACTTTGTGACCATGATGGAGAGAAAACTCACACACAGGACACACAGCTCTATCTTCATCCACACAGAACAGTTTAGGCTCTTCTTGGTGTTTCCTGCACACTGACATTAATTCCTTCTCTCCCTTTTCTGTCTCAGATGATCCAGATTTCTGTCTGCCAGCAAATGAATCAGCAAGTTCTTTCAGACTAAAGTTCACAGCTGTATTATCCTTTGAGGATCTTCTTTTACAAATGGGACAGTTTTTGTTTTCAGCTTGTTCCCAGAATTTCTGCAGGCAGCTTGAACAGAAGCTGTGGCTGCAGCTCAGAGACACAGGATCTCTGAAAGTCTCTGAGCACACATGGCAGCTCAGGAAACTTTTGACAAGTACAAATTTCTCAGCCATTTCTGTAATATAAGATAAGATAAAACTTTAATGATCCCACAATGGGGTAATTTGTGCATTACAGCAGGACAGTACAGAGAAAAGAAATGAAAGGATGAATACAAAAAAAAGAAATAAAAGTCCAGATTATTTAAATAAGACTCACCAAAATACAGTCCGTTTGACTTTGAGCTAATTTGTGTCCTTCAGTAAAGATCCCAGCCTTTAATTTAATCACATTCTGGTCTGACAAACTGACAAACTGAATCTTTTAGTTTCACTTCCTCTGTGATGGGTGGAGCTCATAAAAACGAAACTGCCATTTGAGTCTGTCTCCACTAGAGGGGGCAGTTTCTCCCAGTCAGCCTATCCCAGCCTGTTGACGGTGAAAATCTAATGATTAGATTAGATTAGATTAGATTAGATTAGATTCAACTTTATTGTCATTGAACACAGTAACAAGTACTCGAACAACGAAATGCAGTTCATCATCTAACCAGAAGTGCAGAGTAGTAAAGTGCAAGGTGTGTACATGGGGAGTGCAGATGTTAACTTAATATACTATATAATATATGCTAATATATACAGGGGTTGGACAATGAAACTGAAACACCTGAGTGACCAAAGGTTTGGCTATAGCAGCCCGGCCGTGGATATTGACCCTGTGGAGCTCCTGATGGACAGTTTTGGTGGAAACAGGAGAGTTGAGGTGCACATTTAATTCTGCAGTGATTTGGGCAGCCGTGGTTTTATGTTTTTTGGATACAATCTGGGTTAGCACCCGAACATCCCTTTCAGACAGCTTCCTCTTGCGTCCACAGTTAATCCTGTTGGATGTGGTTGGTCCTTCTTGGTGGTATGCTGACTTTACCCTGGATACCGTGGCTCTTGATACATCACAAAGACTTGCTGTCTTGGTCACAGATGCGCCAGCAAGACGTGCACCAACAATTTGTCCTCTTTTGAACTCTGGTATGTCACCCATAATGTTGTGTGCATTGCAATATTTTGAGCAAAACTGTGCTCTTACCCTGCTAATTGAACCTTCACACTCTGCTCTTACTGGTGCAATGTGCAATTAATGAAGATTGGCCACCAGGCTGGTCCAATTTAGCCATGAAACCTCCCACACTAAAATGACAGCTGTTTCACTTTCATTGTCCAACCCCTGTATAAATATATGTACACAGTATTACTGCAGGAATGAATTGTATATACTATATAATAACTATAAAATATACAGAAGATGAATGTATGTACAGTATAGGCAGTTATAGACCATTGTTAAATAGAAAGTTGTTAAATATAAGGTTAAATAAATGTGTATATACAGATATAGCGGAGTGTAATGATGGGGATTATATCAATGACACTGATGACTTCCACTGACAGTGATGATGATGATGGAGATGATGCAGTGATGATTATGTTGCATGCTTTTCTATGGGGCTCTGTGTTGTCAGTGCAGGGGGATTGCCTGTTGAATATCGCAGAGAGAAGATGAGGAGCACTCGCTGACCATCAGGACGAAGAGTCACTACTGCTTCACTGAGCCTGTGTGTCTCTGTGAGGAGAAGCACTGGAGTCCAACACACATGAGAGGAACTTTAAGGAGTAAAGGAGCTCCAGCAGGGGGCGCTGCTGCACACAATAAAGCACGCACAGATGGCAGGCTGATGCTTCTAATGAAGGCCGCACCATAACTTAACACCACAGATCAAAGAGATAATCCAGTCAGAGACATCAGCAGTTCATCAGTGTAGAAGAAGAAGCAGCTTCCAATCACAGTATTGATCAGGGCTGCAGAGGCGGGACTAAAATGGGACTGATGCCTCTAAGATATCAGGATTCTGTATGAAGGATCAAAATATTTGTACAAACTAAAAAGTATCAAATATGAGAGTCAACACTGGCATGCAGAAAAATCACTAAAATATCAGCAGGTTAAATTTTAAGAAACAAGATAATATTCTTCTGTGGTTTTATATATATAATATATTTTATACACACATTTATTCTTAGGGGATGTTTTATATTTACAAACAACAAATGTCAAATGATTTGATGAAGGACCAAAATTCTCATCCATTCTTTAAGCAGTAGTTCTACATTTTAGCTCCTCTGAATAATTAATTGGAATTCTTGAAAAACAATAATCAGCAAACAGATTATTAAAAAATCAGCTCAAAGGTTTCAATGAAATCTCAGTCTGACAGATTTTGATATCACAGGTTTTGGCGTCTCCTGAATTTCCTACACCAAAATATGGGAAGAGTTTCTCAGTGAAAGTGTGTCTGTGAGTGTAGATGTGAGTCATGTCTTCAGGGTTGGAGAAGGACACCTCCCCCCTGTCATAGTCCAGCTGGACTCTGATCCTCTGGAGACTCTTCTTCACTGTCACAGGCTGACCAACAACATTAGTGTATTTTCCACTGTCATACCTTAAACGCCAGATTCCATATTCTGGTGAAGGAAAAAGCTCTCCCTTCCTGTTGACTGACTCTTTAACTAAACCCACACTCCAGCCAGGATGGTCTCCCACCTCCACCTCCCAGCTGTGTTTCCCTGAGCTGAAGCCCTCAGAGCCAAAAACAGTGACATACTTAGTGTTTCTCTCTGGATTGTCAGGAAGCTTCTGCCATGTGTCTCCATTCCTCACACTGGTCAGATCATCAGACAGACAGAGCCAGGGGCTTGCAGTGTTTGGGTCCAGAATGACAGGACTGAAGTGGAGCTTCTCCTTGATCTTCTCCCACACTCTGAAGGACAGGTTGCCCAGGTGTTTGGCCACATCTATCAGTGCTCCTGAGAGCAGCTGTGGATCTGACAGTGAGCTCTGGGCTCTGGCTCTGCTCTGAGTGGCTTTATAACTGCTGAGGAATGGCACGCTGTGTTTCTGCAGCTCTTCTTCAACAGCAGAGATGCTGTCTGACAGAGAGGAGATCTGCTCCTCAATCATCTTCATCTCTCTGCTGATAGTCCTCCTCTTCTTCTCCTCTTCCTCCCTCAGAGCTGCCAGTCTGGACTCCTCTTCCTCTCTCAGGAACTGGTGGAGCTTGTTGAACTCTGCTCTGATCTGCCTCTCTGTGGACAACAGCTGCTTCTTGGAGTGTTGAATCACTTCATTGTAGGTTTCCTCCACTTGTTTGTATTTGTTCCTCTTGTCCTGCAGAGACTTTAAGGCAGATTTCAGCTGCTCCTTCAGGTCACTGACTGCTTCTTCTACAGGAACCACTTTGTGAGTCTGATGGAGAGAAAACTCACACACAGGACACACAGCTCTATCTTCATCCACACAGAACAGTTTAGGCTCTTCTTGGTGTTTCCTGCACACTGACATTAATTCCTTCTCTCCCTTTTCTGTCTCAGATGATCCAGCTTTCTGTCTGCCAGCAAGTGAATCAGCAAGTTCTTTCAGACTAAAGTTCACTCCTGGTTTATTCTTTGAGGATCTTCTTTTACAAATGGGACAGTTTTTGTTTTTAGCTTGTTCCCAGAATTTCTGCAGGCAGCTTGAACAGAAGCTGTGGCTGCAGCTCAGAGACACAGGATCTCTGAAAGTCTCTGAGCACACATGGCAGCTCAGGTAACTTTCAAGAAGAGCATCTTTCTCAGCCATTTCTGTAATTTCCAGATTATTTAAATAAGACTCACCAAAATACAGTCCGTTTGACTTTGAGCTTATTTGTGTCCGTCAGTAAAGATCCCAGCCTTTAATGCAATCACATTCCGGTCTGACCGACAAACTGAATGTTTTAGTTTCATTTCCTCTGTGATGGGTGGAGCTCATAAAAACAAAACTGCCATTTGAGTCTTTCTCCACTAGAGGGGGCAGTTTCTCCCAGTCAGCCTGTCCCAGCCTGTTGCCTGTGAAAATCTAATGATGGGGATTATATCAATGACACTGATGACTGCCACTGACAGTGATGGTGATGATGGAGTGATGATTATGTTGCATGCTTTTCTATGGGGCTCTGTGTTGTCAGTGCAGGGGGATTGCCTGTTGTATATCGCAGAGAGAAGATGAGGAGCACTCGCTGACCATCAGGACGAAGAGTCACTGCTGCTTCACTGAGCCTGTGTGTCTCTGTGAGGAGCAGCACTGGAGTCCAACACACATAAGAGGAACTTCAACGAGTAAAGGAGCTCCACAGATGGCAGAGTGATGCTTCTAATGAAGGCCACACCATAACTTAACAACACAGATCCCTGATCTCCAAGACAAGTTGTCCCAGATGAACGTGCCTGATCCCATCTGCAGGTGGATCACTGACTTCCTGACAAACAGGAAGCAGCACGTGAGGCTGGGGAAGAACGTCTCGGACTCCTAGACCATCAGCACCGGCACTCCTCAGGGCTGTGTCCTCTCTTGTCTGATCTTCTCCCTGTACACCAACTGCTGCACCTCTGACCACCAGTCCGTCAAGCTTATCAAGTTTGCAGATGATATGACTCTCATTGGACTCATTTCAGACGGGGGCAAGTCTGCCTACAGGATGGAGGTCGAACGTCTGGTGTCCTGGTGCAGCCACAATAACCTGGTGCTGAACGCCCAGAAGACAGTGGAGATTATAGTGGACTTTAGGAAGCACACAGCCCCTCTACCCTCCATCATCCTGACTGGCACCCCCATCACCACAGTGGACTCATTTCGCTTCCTGGGAACTACCACCACCCAGGACCTCAAGTAGGAGCCCACCATCACCTCTGTAGTCAAAAAGGCCCAGCAGAGGATGTACTTCCTGCTGCAGCTGAAGAAATTCAACTTGCCAGTAAGGACCATGGTGCAGTTCTATAATGCCACCATCGAGTCCGTCCTTACCTTCTCCATCACTGTGGAGCCACCACTAGGGACAAACAGAGACTACAGTGCATTGTGCACTCTGCTGAGAAGGTGATTGGCTGCAACCTCCCATCTCTCCAGGACCTGTACACTTCCAGGACTCTGGGGCGTGCAGGTCGGATCATAGCCGACCACTCTCACCCAGGGCACAGACTTTTTGACCCTCTCCCCTCAGGCAGGAGGCTACGGTCCATTTGGACCAGAACCTCCCACCATAAGAACCATTTCTTCCCCTCTGCTGTTGGACTCATGATCAATAACCCTAAGACTGTTACCACCACCCTCTACAGAGCTGATGACCCTGTGTTTATGCACCAGTCTGTTTGCACGGTCACGTACATATTACCGGACTATAGTTCACATTCTGTTATCTTTACACTCACTTTATTATGTCACTTTAGCATTCACCTGGTTTTCTGCTTTGCACTAAATGATAATGATTTATTGTAGTTAATCTCTGTACTGTATATTTTGTAATATTGTGTTATAGTTTTTATATTTGTTATTATGTAAGCACGAAGTACCGCAGCAATTTCCTAATGTTGTGAACCTGTTCACCCACATGGCAATAAAACCTTCTGAATCAAACAGACAATCCAGTCAGACATCAGCAGTTCATCAGTGTAGAAGAAGAAGCAGCGGTTCAAACATGATATTTCTGCTCATATTAAGACCTGTCATAGCTGTCAGTTCACAGGAAAACCTGAGCAGACTGTCCCACCTTTCAGCCGTTTCAACATCTGATCATAGATTGTGTTGGTCCTCCGACTCCTTCAAAGTCTGGTTGTGTGTATTTGTTGACTGTAATGTGTCGAGCCACCAGATATCCGCTGCCTCTCCACTGCAGTCAGTCTCTGCTAAATCAGTAGTTAAAGCTCTCAGCCAGTTCATTTCTGTGTTCAGGATTCCCAAAGTCATTCAGCCTGATCAAGGCTCTGACTGCACATCTAGATTGTTCACACAGGTCCTCCAACAACTTCACGTTAAACACAACCAGTTACCACACGTCGATGCATTGGAACACTTCCATCAGCATTTAAAATATTGCTCCACGTTTATTTATTGCATTGAGCTTCGGGCTGATTGGGAGGAAGGGATGCCATGGCTGTTGTTGGCAGCCAGAGAGGTTGTGCAGGAGAGCACAGGATTCAGTCCTAATGACCTTGCATTTGCACACACTGTCAGGGCTCCTTTGGCTGTGATCAGTGCGGAGGTCCTCCGAGCCACCGGAAAACATAACAGATTATGTCAGTGGTTTAAGCTTTATGAGGCAGGTGAGCAAGCTAAAGAGAAGCTAGAAGGTTCTGATGAAGAAGATGAAGATCGTGTGATCGTAGAGCTGAACAGCGGCACTGCGGTCCTGTGTTGTCGCCACGTGTCGAGTCGCCGTTTCAGGCTAAACCTTTTGGTCCTTGCACCGTTAAGAGAGCATCAGAACAGTATGACCTGATTGAAATGCCAAACAAAAGAAAGTGTAGTAAAGTCTGCCATGTAAACTTGCTCAGGCCATATCACCCTCATTGCTCATCTTCAGACTGGTCTGGTAAGGCAGGTGACTCCACAGTATGTGGAAATCCTTCTTTTAGCCACTGCTGCTGCCTCCACTTCATCTCAGGTGATGGCAGCCTCTGAGGAGGAAGGAGGTGTTCTGAAAGATGGAGGCTTACACCCTCAGCTTCAAATTCAGAAGCTCTGAGTAACTTGTTTGCTGAGTTTGGGACATTTGGATGCAGATAAGTGTAACAAGTTAACATCATTCAGGCTCATCCATCCTTATTTTCAGATACACCATCACGTACTCATGTAGTGGAGCATAACATTGATGTTGGTGATGCTCAGCCTATTAAACAGCATTTTACTGGCTGTCTCCTGATAAGCAGGAGATATCAGCAGCTGAGGTTCAATATATGCTAGAAAATGGCATTGCTGAGCCTTCTTCATCTGCTTGGTCATCTTCATGTTTGCTGGTGGAGAAACCAGACTCCACATTTAGGCCTTTGACTGACCTTCAGCAGATTAATGCAGTCACAAAGCCAGATGCCCATCCTCTTCCCTGAATGGAGGATTGTGGTGATCAGGTGGGTGCTGCAAAGTCTGACTTTCTGAGAGGGTGTTGGCAGGTTCCTCTAACTCAGAGGAGGTTTGTTCTTTCACCACTCCTTCAGGTCTGTATTCATAGACTGTTATGATGTTTGGGCTTCAAAGCACACCAGCCACATTTCAGCCATTAATGAATACAGCTGTGATGTGGTTATAGACAGTGATACCTGGGAGGAGCACAGCGACTGATTTAAGGCATTACTGGTTTGGGCAAACTTAGGTTAATCTGGCTAAATGTGAGTTTATGACCCAGGTCATAGTCTGATGCATTGTGTTTGCACAATTTATGGTTGTCTGATAATGTTTCAGATCCTGGAGGGGACCTTACTCTTATGGGGGGGTGCCACCCTGTGAGTTCAGTTGGAGAGGTCGTGAGGGGAACGGCTTGCAGCTGTGCTGATTGGCCTCTGCTATTGAAGCTGCCAGCATCAGCCTGGAGGGGCTCTCCTTGGGGTTTGTGGTTCTTTTCATTACTTTGTATCACACACGCAGACATTGAACACACTACTGACTGACACAGTTTTGGTTATGTTAGTTCTGTTGAGTTACAAACACTGGGCTTACCATCATGTGTGGCCTCCTCCAGTTGTTTTCATCCCTTGAGCCGGGTTGTGACAGTCCCATATTTCTTAACCTGGAGCTGCTGATGGACTTCAGAAACCCCAGCAGGCCTCCAGTCCTCTGACCATCAATGAACCCCACAAATAAATGAAGGATGGAGGCGAATAATAAAGTTAATTATCTGTCATTTTAATCCTGTCAGGAATAAAAAGTTGCAGGGGGGTCTGAAAAGTTGCCAAATTGGCAACACTGCTTTTGTATATTGCCTGAGATTGGTCCACATCGAGAGTCTTTATACGTAAGTGTCGTGCTGAAGATCTACTGATAGCAACTAGCCACCAGTTTGTCAAGAGCCTGTGTACCCTGCTGAGGACAGACCATACAGTAGCCTCTCCATTCAGTAAGAGGCGAGTGCTGCTGCTGTTTTCAACAACCAGCTGGACTGTGTTTTAGTCGCCAGCGCACAGTTGGAGTTTCTTTTTCCCTTATTGCCAATACAGAGTTGGCGTTTCCTGTTCGCTGACGTAGACAGGGACTTTGGTGTTTAGTCGATGCAGGTCGGATTAAGTTTCTACCAGCAGAGAACTGGACTGGATTTTTGTGGAACCGTGTTTTTTGCTACCACAGTGAGACTACAAGGTCTGCAGAAGTGCTAGCAACAACAAGGGAGTATTGACTGTGAATAACCCTGTTACATGGCTGAGTGCTAGCAAAGACTGTTCTCATTAACTCCCATCATTCTCCATCATCATATGCTCCGGCCTGCAACAAGTTATTTAGTTTATTCTGGTATTGCCGGCTTTTTCCTTTATTGTTTTTTCAAAGACCTAGGTATACGTATATACAAAAAGACCCTCAGGGCCAGTTTCCTGTGCAGGGATTAAGCCCCAGCTCTAGATTAAATCACATTTTAAACCAGGACTTATTGCAACACCTTGCTCGGATATGGATCATAGTAGTCCCAGACATGTCCTAGTCTTGAGTTAAATAATCTTCTGTCTTGAAGGAAGACTAGAGCTAATCCAGGTCTAAATGAAGACTTAAATTAAACCTGGCCAGAGGCAGGTTTAACTTCAGAGTAAAGGCTGTATGCTCCACTTGGATGGGCAAAATGGATTATCTTGACTACATCAATGATGCGGGAAGACCACCACCAAGCCCAGAAAGAAGATTCCTCTGGGACAGAAGTAACCCGCTGAATGAATTTGATGATGCAGATTCCTGCGACTGTTTTTGTATGTATAAAACTCTGCAGCTGAAATGATTTGTTTGCTCCAGACAAAGATTTCATGTGACTCAGTAAGAGGAGCTCCCATACCTCCTTCCTTACAAGTACTTATCACTCTGAGGTTTCTGGCCTGTGGAACTTTCCACAGTGAAACAGCAGATTTGTGTGGTGTGAGTGAATCAACTGTCTGTAAAATAGTGCATAAAGTCTGCAAAGCTATAAGTGAACTGAGAAAGGATTACATCAAGTTCCCAGCTGCTGTCGATCAGACAAGCTACAGTTCTATGAACATGGGGACTTTCCTGGAGTCGTTGGCTGTATCGATGGATGTCATATTCCCATTAAGTGCCCTTCAACAGAAGATGCTGAGCTGAATATTACAATGACCCACATGTTCCCATGGAGGTAGAAATGACAAAACTGGACATGCTCATAGAGACAGCTTTGCTGTGCAGCACTTTTCATAAAGAAAACGAGAAGAAGCGAGAAACTGTTGAGTGATCTGTTTGGTTTTGTTTGACTACATTTTGTATCAATTTGAAAATGGTTAAGATGGAGGAGATGTGGTTCATTACTGAATAGATTTTGGTCTGATTGTAATTGTAATGGAACATTTTTATTTCATAATGGCACAAGGTCAACAGAGGCATTGTTAGCAATATCACTGAAGTGTTGCTGCTGCTTCATGTCTCTACATCTAGTCAGCCTTTTCTCTCCTGCTGTGCTGCCTGGATGGAGATACTGGCTGCTGCCACCGGTGCAGAGGTCTGATTTTTCTGACTCTGTTCTGGCTCCTCCGACATCTGATTCAAGCTCAGGTCGTCTTTTTCTAGAGAGAATCACAATACAAGACATAAGATTTCTACAGGATTTTTCCTCCCCATCAGGTGGGGGGTGCTGATGTAGATGGTGGTGGTGGAGGGAAATATTCATCATCGTGACTTATGTTTGAAACTGCCATAAACCATGTGGTCCCCCTCTGATGTCTGTGCCATGAACATGTGACTTTAGAGTGGGCGGTGATCATGGTTAGGGTATAACATGGTTGCCAGTCGTTGTCTCACCTCCCCTCTCTCTGTGTGCTCTTCTCCTTCCTCTCCTCTTCTTTCCTTTCCTCTTTCTGCATCTTTCTCTGTCTCTGTGTTTCCCTCTTCTCTTCTTTCTTCTTCCTCTCTCTCTGTGTGCTCTCAGTCTGATGAGAGTCTATGTTACTGTCTGTGTTCTGTGTAACTAATATGTCTAATTAACAGCTGCACCAGAACCTGCTCGTCCCAGTGAGTTTTTGGATATTTGGGGTTTAATTGGGTTTGAATCTTCGGCCAAAAGGAGCTTGGAGACCCTAAGGAGAGGTCACCAACAACACACACATTGCAACAACAATAGAAGATTTTCCTCACCTGAATTGTCCAGATGATCATCATCTGGGATGCCTTCAACAAATCTCCCAGCCCATCGGTCTGTGGTCTAACTGGGGGTCCCCCACCTGTACTGAAACGCTCCCTACGAGCAATGGCGGTTTTCTTCAGCTGTATTTTGATGTTTTCCCACAGGACCTTTACAAGGCAATATGTGGCCTCATGTGTGCAAACATACATTTCATAATGAGTGATTAGAACAATCAGGATACTATAAATAATATAATTAAATCTTACCTGTATCTGGAGGGTCCTGTGGGTAACTTTTTCATTTGAGTTATAGTCATTCACAGTTGCAGTCCATGCGTCTCTTTATTATTTCTGTGGGTGAATCATCATGGGATATTATTATGGGATATTATTATGGGATATTTTGAAATAATTTCCTTCAAGAGCTTCTTCTCACTTTCACTGAAGTTTTTTGAATGCTTCCTTTTTCCGTTGTCCATGCTTGGTCAGGAGTCAAACTCCTGTTCCATACACACAGACTGCTAAAATTTATAACAGGAAAATTCCACCCCAGCTTTTCAGGGCAACCTCACCTTTGCACCATGTGACCATTGTTGATCTAATTCAGCTTCCAACACATGATCTGACTGGTCCTTGATTAGCTTAGTCATAGACTCTGTAGTCTGGAACGAGTTAATCTGAAGTTAAACAACATCTCAGAAAGCAGTTGGATCAGTGTGGATTAAGTTAGACCAGATTAGTTTAGTCCTGGTTTTATTTCAGTCCTGACTGTGAGACTGGGCCTCAGTGTCTAAGATGTAAATAAAACTGAGGAGCAGGCAGCAGTGAGGAGACAAGTGGGGCCACCTCAGCAGCTCCACCCACCAACCACTGTGTGATACACCTGCCCCCCCCTCCCCCCCCAAAAAGAAAAAAACTACTGGCTCATCGAGCACACCTGTTTCCTACATCCAACCACAAGGCTGGGAAGGCCTGAAGTGGCCACACCCCGGAGCACCACCACACTCACAGCTGGCACCCCCACACCATAGACAAACATGACACACACACGACACACACAGAAGGCAACGACAAACATCACAATAATACCCACACCCATACACAGTGGGCCCGGGTCGAGGACCACCTGGCCCCTTGTGGGAAACCGGGCTGTTTCAGTGGGTGGGTTTTGTGTGTGTGTGTGTGTGTGTGGTGCTGATGTTTGGTAAATAAATACCTTAATTTTGGCACTATTTCCCTTTTTAATTTCTTATAGTAATAAGTGGTTTATTAGAATGTAAGGGATCTATGGAATTGCAACTAAAAAGTTAAAATCACACAACAATTTGCCAGATCTTTTACTTTCAGCTATCCAAGAGAGTGTTTGTCCCTAGTTGTGTGTTATTAAAGGGAACCAACCCAGGGTGCTGCACCTCAGTTCAGGGGAACAGAGGAAGCGATACGATAATCCCAGCAGCAAAGCTCCGGCTAACTCCATCCCTTCTTTTCCTCTCAGCAGCTGCAGGCTGAGGAGAGTCAGAGACTCTGGGACTGAAAGACTTTAGCAGAGTTGTTTCTTCTTCTGAATAGTTTACTGTTTTCTCTCCCTGTAGTAAAATGTGTCTTACAGTCCTGCTTTGTTTCTGAATGTGTTTAAAGAACCAAATATGATCAAGTTTGATATTAATCTCTGCAGCTTTGCTCACGAAAACTATCTTCAGCTCTGCTCTGTCAGCGTTTTGCTGAAACATTCATGTAGATATTTCTGGAGACATTTGAATGTTATTTTAAGTGTTAAGAAATATAAGTTAGTGCACAAACATAAGGCTTCGCTGTGAGAATATAAAGTGTATCCATGGTTACAAGTGTGAGAATCAAAGCAAAGTGTATAAGTCTGCTCTAACATGCAGGTCAGAGCTCAGGTCACATTTAATGAATAAAAATGAAGATTTAAAATTTAGTTGCTTCAAATAAAAACATGACAAATATTCTGAAAATCATTTAAAAGAAACAAGAACATAAAACCCAAAAACTTCCTTAAAGAAACTTTATCCAGTTGGCTGCCTTTGTGCTCTTTTATGGATTTAATGGAGCCAACTTACAGGCGCATTACTGCCCCCTACTGGACTGGAGTGTGAATGGAGATTAGCAGGGAGCTAATTAGCATCAGTTTTTAAACATTTAAAAGGCAAAAACAAAGAAAGCAAAACCTTCCTTAAAGAAAACTAATAACCCTCAGTGGCTCAAATATTTAGATATGGAAACAGGTCCTTTGGTTTTTGTGTAACTGCTGTGAGTTCATGAAAGCAACACAACAAAATCAAAGGTCAGATTGAATTCAGACAGTTGGATCAATAATTTTCTACGAGCCTTTCCAACAAAGCACCTCTGCTGCTTCTGTGGAGCAAAATAATAATCAATCACAGAGCAAATGTTTGCTGTAAGCCCCGGATAAGAACAGGAAAAGAAAGCATGAACAAAACGTCTGATAGAGACAATAAATCTTTGTGAGCTTAAGCTGACATAAACACACTGGAACAAACAGCAACTTTAACAGCATCAATGTTCAAGAATGATCACATCAATGTTTGTGTTCATAGACATACACAACATGGACTCATATGTGAGCCTTTGGTGTCTTTATCACTCATTTTCTGCTGTTTCATTGACTAAAACATCAACAGATGATTTTGTTAAATAGTCTTTAGTTGCAGCTGTAATCAAGAATCTGCAGTTTTCTCTCCAGTTTTTAGTCCCTGTGATTTAGACTGAACATTCAGGACAAATATCAATTTGTAACAATGACAAACACAATTGAAGACATTTCCTGAATATCACTGAATAAATGTAATTCAAAGAGTGAACAGTAATCTGTACTGACACACATGGGAAACAAACAGCAGCTCAATGATTATATCAGCATCAATAATCTGCTTCAAAAATATCAATCAAAATGACTTCAATGCTTTCAAATGAAAACATCAGAAAGTAACAAATGAAAACAGTTTTGTTTGGCAGCTGAAAAATCAAGAAAATATACATGTGATCCAAAAAGTCTCATTGTGTGCTTTGGGAATATCCTGAACATGATCTAAAAAAGAAAGATGTGTCCCATCATGTCATTGGGGCTAAAATCTGATTCTTTAAGCCTAAAGAAAAAAACAACACACATAAAAAAATCACCACACAGACGTTAAAAAGAATCACTTTACTGTGAAATCTGACACATTTTGATATCACAGGTTTTGGCGTCTCCTGATTTTCCAACATAAAAATATGGGAAGAGTTTCTCAGTGAAAGTGTGTCTGTGAGTGTAGATGTGAGTCATGTCTTCAGGGTTGGAGAAGGACACCTCCCCCCTGTCATAGTCCAGCTGGACTCTGATCCTCTGGAGACTCTTCTTCACTGTGAGAGGCTGACCAACAACATCAATGTATTTTCCACTGCGATGCAGCAAAGCCCAGATTCCATATTTTGGTGAAGCAAAACACTCTCCCTTCCTGTCGACTGACTCTTTAACTAAACCCACATTCCAGACAGGATGGTCTCCCACCTCCACCTCCCAGCTGTGTTTCCCTGAGCTGAAGCCCTCAGAGCCAAAAACATTGGTATAATAAGTGTTTCTCTCTGGATTGTCAGGAAGCTGCTGCCATGTGTCTCCATTCCTCACACTGGTCAGATCATCAGACAGACAGAGCCAGGGGTTTGCAGTGTTTGGGTCCAGAATGACAGGACTGAAGTGGAGCTTCTCCTTGATCTTCTCCCACACTCTGAAGGACAGGTTGCCCAGGTGTTTGGCCACATCTATCAGTGCTCCTGAGAGCAGCTGTGGATCTGACAGTGAGCTCTGGGCTCTGGCTCTGCTCTGAGTGGCTTTATAACTGCTGAGGAATGGCACGCTGTGTTTCTGCAGCTCTTCTTCAACAGCAGAGATGCTGTCTGACAGAGAGGAGATCTGCTCCTCAATCATCTTCATCTCTCTGCTGATAGTCCTCCCCTTCTGCTCCTCTTCCTCCCTCAGAGCTGCCAGTCTGGACTCCTCTTCCTCTCTCAGGAACTGGTGGAGCTTGTTGAACTCTGCTCTGATCTGCCTCTCTGTGGACAACAGCTGCTTCTTGGAGTGTTGAATCACTTCATTGTAGGTTTCCTCCACTTGTTTGTATTTGTTCCTCTTGTCCTGCAGAGACTTTAAGGCAGATTTCAGCTGCTCCTTCAGGTCACTGACTGCTTCTTCTACAGGAACCACTTTGTGAGTCATGATGGAGAGAAAACTCACACACAGTGCACACAGCTCTATCTTCATCCACACAGAACAGTTTAGGCTCTTCTTGGTGTTTCCTGCACACTGACATTAATTCCTTCTCTCCCTTTTCTGTCTCAGATGATCCAGCTTTCTGTCTGCCAGCAAATGAATCAGCAAGTTCTTTCAGACTAAAGTTCACTTCTGGTTCATCCTTTGAGGATCTTCTTTTACAAATGGGACAGTTTTTGTTTTTAGCTTGTTCCCAGAATTTCTGCAGGCAGCTTGAACAGAAGCTGTGGCTGCAGCTCAGAGACACAGGATCTCTGAAAGTCTCTGAGCACACATGGCAGCTCAGGAAGTTTTCGACAAGTACAAGTTTCTCAGCCATTTTCAGATGATTTATTTATAAGACTCACCAAAATAAAGTCCTTTTTATCCAATAAATTTGTGTTCATCCGCACAGATCCCAGCCTTTAATGTAATGGCGTCTGTGAAGTGTATCGTTTAGTTTCATTTTCTCTGTCATGGGTGGAGCTGGTAGTAATGAACCTGTCATTTTATTCAATCTCCACTAGATGGAGCTGTTTGTTAAATTTCCCATTTGTTAAATTTGTTAAAATTCGTGATTTAACAAAGGGAGGCACTTACGTTTCCACATAGAGCCATGTAGGTTTGAATAGCCCCTCCCCCCATTAATAAATGAAATCATTAAAATCTGCATTTTTAGTCCTAAAGTTTGTTTGATGATCTGAAACATTTAAGGGTGACAAATATGTAAAAAACTAAGAAATCAGTAGAGTAGAGTAGAGTAGAGTACTTTTATTAATCCCGAGGGAAATTAAGGTGTCTGACAGCTTACATAGATACATAAATACAAAGATTCAAACAGAAACATACACAAAGACCTAATACACATTGTTGCCTATTGCAGTAAACATATAGCACACATTTAAGTACAGCAATTAGCCTTCCATCAGTTCACATACACACCTCTCTCTCTCTCACACACACATACATACACAAACATCCACACTCACACTCCCAGCAGTAAATATGTAGCACACATTTGAGTACAGCAATCAGTCCTCCAACAGTTCACATACACACACACACGCACTCACACAACACTCAGTGCAGTGCAAGTAATTATCATGGGTAATTGTCCTATGTTAAAGGTCTCTCAATGCAGTTCACAAAGTCCAAGGTATCACAGAGCAGCTATCCCATGAGATGAGGAAGGTGGAGTGTAGTGGATAATTGTTCTCTGTTAAGGTGTAGTGAGTTGCTGTTCTGTGTTCAGCAACCCTCAGTGCAGTAAAGAGTTTAAAGTAGTGAAAGGTAGTGCTGGATCTTATGCCAGAGGGATGGTGGGTGAGGTTAAATGTAATTTTCTTTATAGAGTGGGGAGGAGGGGGGGGGGTGTATATGAGTTTGCAAGGGTGGGGGGATGGTTTAAGCAGTCCAGTCACCAATCCTTCTGTGCGGTGTTGAAGAGCTGGATGGCCCTAGGGACAAAAGACTTCCGTAGTCTATCTGTCCGGCAGGGGATGGCACGGAATCTGTAGCTGAACAGACTCCTCTGGTTGGCCAGGATCGGGTGCAGGGGGTGTCTGTCATTGTCAAGTATGGAGTCTAGTCTGCTCAGGGTCCTCTTCTCAGCTGTTGTAGTGAGAGCCTCCAGTTCCATGCCCACCACAGACCCAGCTTTCTTCACCAGCCTGTCTAATCTTCCAGCATCCCTTTTCCTGATGCTACCACCCCAACAAGTAATAGCATAGGACAGAACGCTAGCCATGACAGACTGGTAGAACATCAGCAGGAGTCTGTTGCAGACATTGAAGGATCTCAGCTTCCTGAGAAAGTAGAGCCTGCTCTGACCTTTCCTGTAGAGTGCATCTGAATTAGCAGCCCAGTCCAATTTATTGTCCAGGTGTACCCCTAGGTACTTGTAGGTGCATACTGTCTCAACTGTCTCCCCCTCGATAGAGACAGGCACCAGTGGTGGTGTATTCCTTCTGAAATCAATCACCATCTCCTTGGTTTTGGTGGCATTCAGCTGCAGCTGGTTGTTCCTGCACCATGTCACGAAGTTCTCCACCAGTCCCCTGTACTCTCCTTCCTGTCCATCCTTAATGCACCCCACAATAGCAGTATCATCACAGAATTTTTGCGTGTGGCAGGTCTTCGTGTTGTACTTGAAGTCGGTGGTGTATAAAGTGAACAAAACTGGGGAGAGCACCGTTCCCTGTGGCGCTCCTGTGCTGCTGACCACAGTCTGTGATGTATGGTCACCCAGCCTGACGAACTGGGGTCTTCCAGTGAGGTAGTCAGTTATCCAGGTCACCAGTCCCATTCCCAGGAAGGAGGCAAAAAGGTTTTTGCAGCTCTGTGTGAAGTGAGTTTACTGAAACTCTCTGGAAGAAACAGGAAATAAATGTTGCTGTTCAGTCTCTAAATAAAACACTTACAGTTCAAACATTTTTGGTGCTTTTCTCCAAAAACATTATTATGTATCAAAGCCTTCTTTTTCTGTTTGAAGCTGTGGACTGACACACTGCCACAGTATTCACTCATCTGCCTTCACTCACACATGAACCTGAGTAACATTATTACTATAATGGAGCTCTAACAGCTTCAGCTCTTCAGGGAAGTCTTTCCACAGGTTTAGGAGTGTTGATGGGAATTTCTGACCGTTCTTCCAGAAGCACATCTGTGAGGTCAGACACTGATGTTGGAGAGAAGAAGAAATTGTGCTTAAACAAACAGACCAGCAGTATTAAGATCCAAGTACTTCCAAGTTCCTCATATGCAGTACATGTGTGTATAAAAACTACTTCCAACAAAATACCATAAAATATTTTTGATGGACATGAAGACAGGGAAATGAAGTCCACATGAATTCAGATGAATTTTTGCTGAATTAAATATAAATGAGGGCTATCAAATGAGCCTTCATACTATTTACATCAGTGTGTTTCAGTCTGCCTGTGCAGGCTTGTTCTTCAGACTGCAGTATATATCTTTCATCTGTATTTATCCATGTTGTCACTTCTTATATTTGAATCATGGACTCGGCACATCTTTGATTTACAGTGTTTGATTCTTAGAAAAGAAATAACCTTTAATGGTCTGAAGCTCCATTCAGCAATGTCAGCAGGAGTTCTCAGATTCACTTGTTCCCACAGAGAAAACTGACAGCTTATATCTGACCTTTGCTCTCAGACTGCTGGCTTACTTGTGGTTCCTAGGATCCTTCAGAGTAGAATGGGAGGCAGAGCCTTCAGCTTTCAGGCCCCTCTTCTGTGGAACCAGCTCCCAGCTTGGATTCAGGAGACAGACACCCTCTCTATTTTTAAGATTAGGCTTAAAACTTTCCTTTATGATCAAGCTTATAGTTAGGGCTGGATCAGGTGACCCTGAACCACCCCTTAGTTATGCTGCTATAGGCCTAGGCTGCTGAGGGGGGGTCCCATAATGTTTCTTTTCATTCACCTTTGTTTTTAGCCCACTCTGTATTTAATCAATAGTTATTAATAATCTCTGCCTCTCTTCCACAGCATGTCCTTTGTCCTGTCTCTCTCCCCTCACAGCAGATGACTGCCCCTCCCTGAGCCTGGTTCTGCTGGAGGTTTCTTCCTGTTAAAAGGGAGTTTTTCCTTCCCACCGTCGCCAAGCACTTGCTCATAGAGGGTCGTTTTGACTGTTGGGTTTTCTCTGTATTATTGTAGGGTCTTTACCCACAATACAAAGCGCCTTGAGGCGACTGTTTGTTGTGATTTGATGTTAAATAAAATTAAATTTTCTTATTCATTAATATTTGAAAATAGTAATTCTCCCACCGGAGTATCTTCAATACACATACACCAAAATTAAACCTAATTTTTTTTTTACCAAAATCACCACATAGTTCAGGCTATAAACGAAGTGTTTGAACCATTACATGTATATGTTGCACAACTACAAAAAGCAAAACAACGTGTTGAATGTGGGCTGTTTATGCATGTATCACTTTAAGAGCTCAAGAAGCTGCCTGAGTCAAATGTTGTGATTGGTTTGTGTAATTTGTAGCTGCCTGTAGCAGTTCTTTGTAAAGAGCAGGAAGTCGTGGTAGTTGGAAGTGAGTTTTTGTATTTAAAAACCATCACACAGAGAAATCTTTATTTCATTTGTACAGTTTGTATTTATAAAAACTCTTTATGAGGAATGTTTGTAAAGTGTAACTATTGGGCAAACTGATGTTTAGTAATTCAACAGGACTTCGTCTGAGTGACTTGAATATGTATCTGTGTGCACTGAAGAGTTCAGAGTGCACAGTGGGGTGGTTATGATGGTATTCATGGTTGCTTACCGCCCTCTGCTGGAGGAAACTGAAACGACTGTTTATAATGTGTGTCCAATAACAGTTCCTCTTTGCTTTACTCTCTGCGTTTCTTGCAGACCACACTCAGCTTTATTAAAGGACAGTTTGGACCTTAAGTGTCTCCCTTCATCCTGGACCGGATGTCCGCGGTGGCTGTAATCATTTAAAGAACTGAAATTATACACAGAAAAAAGGATGTTTGTAAAAGAAAGCCTTTTACTTGAAATCCACAACAAAATGTTCATGAAAACAACAAAATCTGCATAAATATTGAACACAAAGACCAGGAGGGGAGGGGTCATTTAAATGTGTCCTCAGCTTCTTCCTTAAGCCAGTTTCACCAGTCTCTCGCTGGCCTCCCACAGTTTTTTGGCCACACCAGCGTCTTTGGCGAAAGGACGGAGCGCGGCGGGTCGGCAGTCGACGAAGTAGCCGCCGCTGTGTTTGGCGGCTTCGTCTGACACGGCGCAGTAGACGACAGTCTGAGCCCCGACCTCACAGGACACAAAAAACATCCACATCACCACCTGCATCAGCACACGGAACAGGAAGGAGTAGTGGCACGTCCAGCCGCTCTGGATAAAACCTGGAGGGACATATACAGATACGTTAGGCCTTCAACGGTCTGAGCGGTCAGGAAGAAGAGGAGGGGGTTAGGATGGTCAGTTTCAGCTGCTGTGCGTGGTTTTACTTTTCCTAATCCAGAAAAAGAATCTCAGATCCAGTACTGCCATTTTCCCTGATGACTGGTTTCATGAGCTAAAGGTAGACTGAAAACCGAGGAACACGGTCATGTGACTTCAATAACGAGGCAGACTCGTATTAAACTATCGTCAGACTCTGAAGAGGACCATAACTTACAAAATAAGCATGTTTCCTTCAATAAGCTGTGAAACTTCACTTCATGGTGAACGAGTTCAGTGACGTCACAGATGGAGAAAGCTGAGAGTTGGTTTCCTGATAACGTTTTTGCAGCCAGAGGTCGCCACCTGCTGGCTATTAGAAATAATGCAGGTTTGAGGGCATCCCATACTGGCTTCACCTTTCAAACTGTTAGTGTCTCCACATAAGTGATACAGTTTGTTTTATTTATGTCAGAAAATGATGGGAAAGACTTCTCAGAGTTTTTAATAAAGACAAACCATCAAAGATAAAATGAACTCTTTATCTTTGTGAACCCTTCTCAGGATAAACTGTAAAAGGAGGACATCCTAAAACCTGATCAGAGCCGACTGATGATGAAAAGCTTTACCAGGGTGCACAGCGTATGAAGTCACTCCCTTCCCTTCGGTGATGCGAGCCAGTTCCTGACTGAAGTAGATGTTGGCCAGCTTGCTACGGCAGTAGGTGAAGAATGGAAGCAGGTTGTAGTTGAGGTCCTGGAAATCCAGTTTCTGGTACTTGTAGGTGGAGCATGTGAGGGTCACCACCCGGCTGGGGGCACACTCCTTCAGGCGAGGAAGGAGCAGGTTGGTTAGAAGGAAGTGACCTAAGTGGTTGACGCCGAAACACACGCTGAAGCCGTCGTCCGTCCAGTCGAGGATGCTGGGCATGCCTGCACAGGGGGACAGGAAAGAGGTGAATTTAAGACTTCAACCCAAACATCACTCATTAAACCTGTGATAGTGTTTCATTGATAAAGAGGCCCAGATGAGGCCGAGACCCTCACCTGCACTATTGATCAGGACGTCGAGCCTCTTCTCCTTCTGGAGAAAGCTCTTACAGAACTCCCGCACTGAGCGCAGGTTGGCCAGATCCAGCTCCATGTGAAGGACGTTCAGACTGTGGCTCTTGACCTTGATCTCCCTCACAGCCTTCTCAGCCTTGTCTGGGTCTCTGCAAGCGATGATGACACGGGCACCTCTCAGAGCCAAGGCAGCAGCGGTCTCCTTACCTACACCTGAGTTACCACCTACGGGGGGGAAATAGGACATTTATATGTTAGCACTCATGTGACATCTATGACTGGAGTAATCTAAAATATGATTGTAATATTATTCAGCATTTAGACTTATACTATAAATTTAAACCCCACTAGCACTGCATTAGCAAATAAGGTTACTGAATGTGAGGCGCTGGCTGCATTTACCTGTTATAAGAACTGTTTTACCATCCAGCCTTTGCAGGTCGGTGAAGTATCTCCTCCTCTTCATCCATTTCAAGATGAAGAAACAAACCAAACCTGCGATAATCGTGTAGAGAACATACATCTCCCAGCGAGCAGCCTCCCCAGCACTGATGTCTTTAGCCCCCAGCTGATGCTGCTGCTGCTAGCTGGTTAGCTTGCTAGGCTAGCTGACTGAGAGCAAAGTCGCATCTCTCTTATTCCGGGTTCGAAGCGAAGCGGGACGAATCACAACACAACTGTACCTTCATTTCATACAACAACACCCCTGCGGCTCATTTCGAGTCTGTTTTGCAGGAAAGATGAGAGGTGTGCTCATGCGCCAAACACTCGCCCTGAAATCTCGCGAGTTTATACGTGAATACGCCAAGTGAGACGTGCAGGAGTTACTGGTTAAACTTGTTACTCTAAAATAGCTAAAAATGAAATGAGTTACGCGACAGGGCGAGTGTTGGGAGCATATGTGCACTTTGTCTGTTTCCTGAAGGAAAAGCAATAAATAAAAACTTCCGGTCTGCGTTAGTTTGTGAATCAGTGCCTCGTGACTCACAGCTGTAACCACACTCGGATCCTTAGTTTCCTCCGATGACCTTTGGCAGACTTTCACACAGACATGCTGCAACAGGCAGGAGCGTGAAGGCTGCTCTGGTCTCCAAAGATGAGGGGAAACTTCAGGGAGATGTTTTTCCTCTGTGGGCTTCTTCTCATGGTCTCATCTCACACAGCTGGTAAGAATTTGTTTGTTTTTTTAGAATAAAATGATGTCGCGTAGAGGTTGTTACGTAGATTTGGAGTTATAAATTGTTGCTGTTTACTAGGTCAGACATGCAGGGCACGGTGTGGAGATGTCCTGGAGAAGTGCTCCTGCCATGCCACCTGTATGACTTTGATGAGCTGCTGTGCAGACTACAACCTGTCCTGTTTCCAGGTGATGCCTCACTCCAGCTCCATGCTGGGTGGAGAAGCGCTCAGGTGTCTCGGTTTGGACCTTCGTCCCGGTGGGCAGCTTCTCTGCAGGTGCGCTTTTGTAGTATATGATTATAATCTTCAGTTTTAAGGTGAGAGATACGTTTATTAGCGTTTAGAGGGCAGTGTGGGCACTGAGGCAGTCACCGGTGCTGAAAGGTGGTCATAACCAACTGTGAAGGTGAAAGGTTTGACTTTGATGTTAAGGAAATACAATCAGCAGGTTTGTTATTCATTAGTCTCTCTGTACTCGTGTTTTTCCTTTTCAGTCACAATAATAAAACTAATTGTTATTCTTCCTGGTAATCACCGGGTTTCACTAAGGATGCATTCACAGATCAGCTCGTCTCTTTTTGAGCCCCACAGTTCCTGTGAGACTCACATGTCGAATAAATTGTGTTCTTTTTTGTGCAGGTTCAAAGGTGAAATTTTACGTGATGGATTTATTGATGCTGAGGGCCAGGCGTACTGTGTCTCTCCTCTGTTGTATGAGACGGGTTGGATACCGTTTGATGTCTCCACAGACGGCATCACTTTTGACCGATCTGCACAATATTTTTCAGGTAAGCTGCTGTGAACACATCACTGCCTGTCAGGTTTATTTAGAAACCAAATAAATGCAAATAACAAAATTAATTAATTAATTTAAAAAAGAAACTATGGAAGGTTTGGAAAGCATTTTAAATGCTATTTAAAGAAACCTTTATTGTGGTTACAGTATTTTAATTCCCATTTTCCCATCTAGATATTAGCTAGTGTGAAAAAATGAAATAACATTATTGCTCCCAATAGATTATTAGTACTGTTCCTACCACCTGTGTTTACATGTGTCATGTTCAACTGTCAGTCCATCCCAGTAAAGCAGACCCTGCTTCCAAAGTTATCCTGGTGAATGCAACGCAGTGGCAAAACTACGGCACAGCGAACGTGGGGGGGCGACTGCGGATGACTTGGAGCAGCTCCTTGATCCGTGCAGAGAGGATCAACGTGGAGCTGTGGGCTTACAGAGAGTTCCAGACAGAAGGACGGACAAATGCATCGCCCTCACTGCAGGCCGAGTTGCGCTACCTCTACTCTCTTGGAAGAAATCTGACCAACACCGGTGCCTTCAGCTTCATCCCCAAACCCAAACCGGAATACTCTGACTGGGAGCTGGGGAATATCCGCATTACTGCAGGTTCTGCCTCAGAAGGAGCAAGGTATCCATGATACGTATCAGGCATTGAGTATCTCATGTCTAAACATCATTTAAGATCCATATTTGATAGTACTGGAAAAACCCTAAAGTTGTCATAATGTTGCAAAGTGGTTACAATTGTAGGAATGTGTGTGCGTGTGTTTATAAACTATGTGGTTTGTAACGCAGAGATGTGCGAGGCCTCTGGAGTGGAGCTCACGTGTTAGCCTGGCACCTGGAGGAGGCTTTCAGAGAGGACTCTGCAGCCTGGGCGCGCAGCAGGTGTCTGCGGTGGGACGACCTGGAGACACACCTGCCCGACTTCCTCAGCGAGCTCATCGACTGTCCCTGCACCCTGGCTCAGGCCCGAGCAGATACGGGCAGGTTTCACGTGAGTACCTCAGCGAGTCCTCACATATCATCGGTAAAAGGACAGATTGTGTGTGACACGCTGAAGACTTCTGCACCGGAGGGCTTCTTCACGCTGAAATGAACATATCCTGATCAGCCAAAATATATTTAAAGCTTAAAAACTCACAAATAAGAACTGTTACTGTTTTTAAAAGGAAGTTGCTATTCAGGGTGCAACTATAAAGATGATGGGCAGGCGGGCTGAGAGGGTAACACTGTGGTAATATTGGTCACACTGGTCATCATCATCATCATCATCATTATTATTATTATTATTATTATTTTAAATCCATTTTGTTATTTCAGACTGATTATAGTTGTGACATTGAGAGGGGAAGTGTGTGCACTTACCATCCAGGTTGTGTCCACTGTGTTCGAGCGATTCAGGCGAGGTAGGAGTGACATAATCGAGACAAATCGAGTTTTGGACTATTTAAAACTGAAATATGTTTTTGCGCTTTTCTTTTTGTGACTTTATTATTAACAGCCCTGAACACGGAGCAGGGCAGCAGTGCTGCTACGACCGCTCAGGTGATCTGGTGTTCACGGGAGACTCGGTCGGCGGGAGCACCCCGGACAGGGCTCACGACTGGGGCTCGCCCCCTACGGCAAACCCCCGCGGGTGCCGGGGTATTCCCACTGGCTTTCTGATGTCCTGAGCTTCTACCACTGCTGCCTGTGGTCAAACCGCTGCCACGTCTACCTAAAACATCGCCCTTCGAGTGGGTGTCAAAACTACCAGCCGCCAAGAGCAGGTGAGACCACCCTTCAGGTAAATCATGGATTTATGGACCGCATTGTATTAAACAGTGAAGTATAAACCTGCTTATTATGTTGCTATTAGTTAAATTTGTTACAGCATGTTTCTCTTTGGTAAAGGAAACTTTGGCATCTGAAATGGAACAAATAGAAATTTGTCAGTGTGTAGCAGTTTTAAATTTGTATGTAAATAAATATATTTTATAAGGATCCTTATGTATTGGTTCAAGAAGTAGTCTGAGAGTTAATCTTTATCCAAATACCTCTGCCTTCCTTTGACCTCATTATTTATTCTGCAGATGGACATCAGAGCAGCAGGAGGTCCGTTTGCAGGGAAAGTAAATGAATGTCTGAATAATCTGCAGATTAACAGGCTCAGAATAACCTGCGTATGAATGTTGGCTCAGATGAGTGAGCGATGAGACGACGAGGTGAGACCGCATTTGTGGGCGTCGTTGATTTGCATCTCGATGCCTCACAGGTGTCGTCCTCGGGCATTCGCATTATGTGACGTTCGACGGCCTCGGATACACGTTCAGCGGCAAAGGAGAGTATCACCTCGTGTCCTCCCCAGAGAGAGAGCTGAGTGTTCAGGCCCGAACAGAACAGGTGAAGCTGAAGAACGGTGAGTCCCTGTTGGCGGCGGATGCACCGTCTGTGTCCACTCATTCATCCCCATGATGCAGCTGCACCTTTATTTGGCTACTTTTTACACTACAGTCTGGCTCTGGTATATGGCGGAGTCAGAAGCTGCTCTGCAGCTCTGAGTCCTGCAGAGCAGCTCTGAGTCCTGCAGAGCAGCTCTGAGTCCTGCAGAGCAGCTCTGAGTCCTGCAGAGCAGCTCTGAGTCCTGCAGAGCAGCTCTGAGTCCTGCAGAGCAGCTCTGAGTCCTGCAGAGCAGCTCTGAGTCCTGCAGAGCAGCTCTGAGTCCTGCAGAGCAGCTCTGAGTCCTGCAGAGCAGCTCTGAGTCCTGCAGAGCAGCTCTGAGTCCTGCAGAGCAGCTCTGAGTCCTGCAGAGCAGCTCTGAGTCCTGCAGAGCAGCTCTGAGTCCAAGAATGAAACAATCAGTGCTGCGTAAAAGGTCCCCCTTGATGCTGAGCTCAGAGTTTATAATGCGTCTCTAACTGTGTAACATTTATATTCAAAAATAAGGTACTGTGGCCGGAGCCACGCGGCTGTCATCAGTTGCTATGAAACAGAATGCTTCGGATGTTATTGAGGTGCGTCTGGCAGCAGGAGCCCGCCTTCAGGTGCTGAAGAACCAAAAGGTCCTCCCGTTCGCTGAGCGGAGCTGGATGGACCTGCACGGTGAGGCGCTTTGGGCGCTCCTGACTCTGGGAGTTTTGGGATTTTTATCACCAAAAACTGCAGCAAAAGCAGCAAAATTATGAACAAATTATGTAATCTGATAAAAATAAGATTTTTGTGGTGATCTTTAAGGATTTCCAGCTGTTGTTGGTGTTTATCCACTGCTTACATTTATCATCAGCTGCTTTAACATATTTAAACTTGAGGCATTTTTAAGGAGAGCCTGTTTAATGAATCAGTTTCATTGCTCCCATTATTATGCTGGAACACTGAGTTGCTATAATCTCACTCTAGCATCGATCTCTTGCAGGAGTGTTCGTGTTCAGCTCCGGTCCCGAGAACGTGACGGTCATCTTTTCCTCCGGCGCTGCCGTGGAGGTTCGTATGTTCGGAGGAAACATGGCGGTGACCGTGCTGCTCCCAGCAGAGTTTGACGGCCACACTCAGGGTCTCCTGGGTTCAATGAACTCCGACCCGTCAGATGACCTCGCCACGCAGCTCGGTGAGGTCGTCTCCTCAGCTCATGCCACGTCGGAGGAGGTTTTCACCTTTGGAGCCGGCTGTAAGTGTGAGAGGCTTTTGTTTGTGAAAGAGCGAAGAATCAATCAGAGTGATCAGCGCTGATAAACACTTATCACTGCCGATCAATAAATACGCTAATAAAGGTTTCATTTTTTTACAAAAGCCAAATGTGACTAGAAATCTAATAAATTTTATTAAAGTATTTGAGTGCAGGAAAATATTTTTTTCTTTATTTAAACCTTTATTTAATCAGGCAAACAGATCAGGAACAATTTTTTATTTACAACTGTGGCAAAAGGCAAAGAGCACAGAGAGAATCAAACAATAGAGAACAATGAATTACAGAAGAGTCCACAACAACTGTAACCAGAGTAACCAAAGATACATGTGTCCAGTTAGCTTTGATAGAGTCCATTAAGAGGAAGTGAGAGCACAGATCTGGGGTCTGTCTGTGTTTGCAGGACAGCTCTTTCATGGATCAAAGTTCTTCCCTGCAAATTATAGAGTGCTGCTAATTATTTTACTTTTAATACCACACTTCAGTTTAAAGTTTTTTATTTAGTGACCCATAAATCTTTTCTTTCACTATTTTAAGTCTTATCCTAATACGTTTGGTAGAATTTATTTTTTAATTTAAAAACCTGTGTGTGTGTGTGTGTGTGTGTGTCCACAGGGAACATTTCCAAGAACTCCTCCCTGTTCACCTATGACTCGGAGCACCTGTTGCACCTGTATTCTGTCCCGCCGAGCCACGACGCCGCCTTCGTTCCAGCCTTCTCTCCGCCTCAGAGCCTTAGTGACCCTTTGGTGGCAGACATGTTGACGATGTGTTACGGAGAAGGGGCGCAGTTCTGTAAATACGATGCCCTGATGACTCGGAACCTCACGGTGGGAAATTCCACCCTCAGGGCCTACGAGGAACACCGAGCCCTGATGGACGCTCTGAAGCCAGGCAAAAAGATTTTTATGATAAAGACCTGAAAATGTAACTCAGCACCAGGGGTGTTGGGTAGAAATGACTCTACACCACAGTCACACTGCACAGAAAATAAACTTGTATAAATACCTGTAAATAAATAAATTTTTATGTTCATACATCTGCAGTGATGTGGTTCGTGTGTTGTTCTTCCTCAGTGGTGTCTTGCGGCTGGCTTCCCACACCAAAGAATGGGAGAAAGAACGGGACTCGTTACCTGGAGGGGAGTACTCTGAGCTTCACCTGCAGTGAAGGCTACATAATGTATGACTCTGCAGAGCGCACCTGTGTGGGTGACGGGACCTGGACGGGAGAGCAGCCCTACTGTATCACAGGTAGGCTCTAACATGAATAAATGTCTGCGTTGTGGTGAAATGAGGTCAGCAGGCATGAATGTGACAAACGCAGTAGTAATATGAACACATGCCTGTTAGTGGGTGGGATATATCAGGGAGCAGGTGAACATTTAGTCCTCAGAGTTAATGTGTTAGAAACAGGAACAATGGGAAACAAAAGGATTTGAGGGAGTGAGGACCTCCAAACTGCAGCTCCTGTGGGGGTGTTCCCGGTCTGCGGGGGGCAGCATGTATCAGAGTGGTCTGAGGAAGGAACAGCGTTGAACCAGCAGCAGCGTCATGGGCAGCTGAGGCTCACTGAGGCACATGTGGGATGAAGGCTGACCCATGTGGTCCAAACCAACAGATGACTGGCTCTGGTTCTGGTTCGCCTACCTGGGAACACCTGGCAGCAGGATGCCTATGGGGAAAAATGCGAGGCAGCAACAGCAGTGTGATGCTTTGGGCAATGTTCTGCTGGGAAACCTCAGGCCCTGCCCTAACCCTAACCCCATCCATGTGGAGGTTACTTTGGCATGTACCACCTACCTGAGTGTTCTTGAACATCGGCACCCTTTCAAAGTGCTCCCTGATGGCCTCTCAGTGGGAAAATGCTCCCTGTCACAGAGCGAACATGGTTCAGGAATGGTTTGAGCAGCACAACGAGTTTGGGGTTGATTTGACCTCCAGATTCCCTGGATTTCAATCCAATCGAGCATCTGCGGGATGTGCTGCACAAACATGTCCGATCCACGGAGGCCCCGCCTCACAGCTTCCAGGCCTTGAAGGATCTGTTGGTAACATCCTGGTGCAGATACCACAGCACAGCTTCAGGCGTCTGCTGGAGTCCACGCCTCGATGGGTCAGCCAAAGAGGGACCAACACAATATGGTGGTCATAATGTTGTGCCTGTGTATGATCTGGTATTGTATAAAATGAAGATCTCTCTTTAAACAGTCTCTTCTTTTATGTTTTTCTGCATTTTCTGATGCTTTTACATCAGTTTTGAGAGTCACAGCTTTGTGTTCATGTGCAATTTTTTAAAAATCAAAGTCAAGTGTGTAGCGCACGTGGATGGTCTGAGAAGAATCACATCAAAACCGTCTCCACTGGCAGCACAGTTCAGTACCACATGTCTATAAGCATGTGTTTGAGTCCATATCGCACACTCTTTGTCTTGAGCCTTTTGCTGCATGCTGTCAGAGCGGGTGAAAATGTGAAGGCTCTCATTCTTCTGTCAGTCCTCCAGTTGAATCTGAGAGGTGAGCCTCGTTCTCGTGTCTCAGTCTGTTGGGAGCAAAGATCAAACCGACTCGTGGTTCCTTCAGTAACAAAGCTCTAAACTGCCGAGCCTGAACCGGCGTGGCTCTGTTTGTGAACTGGAACCACCTTCATCCATCTGAGGGTTTCATTCATCACCTCAGCTGGGAACTGTAGTTTGAAGCCGATGCCATCAGGTGGCAGTATTTCCAGCTGAATCCCCTCCGTGCCTTCAGGATCAGCAGCATCAGGATTGGTTTTGCAGTGTTTTTTTCTGCTGATTTTAACCCACAGACGTCCGTGTTCTGGAAGAAGACTCACACGCACGCAGATCGATTAAGTAGCACCCGTTACATGTGACAAATATGTGAGCAGCAGTTCACATATTTGTAATGAGCAGGAGGTCCCGTTTGTTTGACTGCGTGCAACGTGGATACTTTGTAACATCGCCCCCTAGTGTGACAGAGAGGGATTAATGCCTCTGGCTGGTTTTAAGAAAACTGTTAATGACATATTAATCCTTTAAATTAAGATCTGTTGAAATGGTGCATCTGAAAAGTGATGAAGCAGAAAATCAGAACATCTCCACCTCTGCTTTCGTCCTTCCGTGGCCTCTCTCCTGCTCTCCATCCTTTCCTTGTTATAACTGCAAACAGAGCCTTCCCCTCGATTGTGATCGGGGATAAATTAACTTCACAGAACAGATTTGGAGTCCCTTGTAACAAACAGCTCGGTACAGCTGGATACAATTGATCCAAATTCAATTATTAGCATACCGCTTTCATAACAGGGTTATCTAGAGCAGAGCTGTTGGTGATATCCTTGTTTGTTTTCCCTACATCTGTTTTTTGGCTTTTTTCTCACTGATTTCCTTTCTGGCTTTTTTTGCTAAGGATTTAACTGAGCTATTATTTCATCGTGCATAACAGCAAATTACCTTACAAATCCCTTTTTGACCACTTGGACCCGTGAACCTTTGATGGCTGGATCTCCTCCCGTGTACCAAACCTTTTGAAGTCAAATCTCACAGTTTGGATGTGCAGTGAGCAAAGAGCTCTGCGTGGCCAGTGTGAGCCGTGGGGAGCAAAGTCACGCTGCCTGTGAACGTTGTTAAAAATGACGGGAATTCTCCCGGTCAGCCTCCTGACCCCGTGGACTGCCTTTGGCCTTAGACACTGCTGAAAACCTGCTGGGTCATAGCCGGAGACCAGCTGTAATCAGCAGTGATGCTCACTGACACGAAACTCGGGTCACTGTGAAACATAAGTCAGGTTTTATAGTCGATTTTGAAACATTCCTGCTTTACTTCCTGTGCTTTTAAGGGAAACTGGCCACATGGTTTTATTTGTCTTTATGGTGCAAGCTGTGGACGTTTTTGACTGCACCCTGCACCCCGTCTCTGACAGCGGGGCGCAGATACATATGCTGTGAGGTAGTACTTTACATGTGCCCATTGTACAAGGCTACACACACACGCACACACACACAAAGGTGGACCTTTTTAGCTATGTGACAATGATTACATTAGCTGTGGCACCCTCATTAAACAAATCAGAGCTAACCACTGCCAACATGACCTGAGGTTCTCAGTGGCAGGTGTTGCATGAGCTGTGACCTCTAACCAAGTAAACAACACTAAATCCAGACGGAGCTGGAGACGCCCTGGCGGAGCTCTGCTCCTCCCCTTAAATGAATCACTGCAGCGCGATGTGCAGGCCGAGCGGTCGCAGAATCGGAGTCACGGCTAAGATGAAAAGGCCGTGCAGCCGCATCCAGTTTGACTTCTTCTCTGAGTCACTTTAATGAGCTGCTGCTGAAATGGTGCCTGCTATCAGCAGAGGCGGCAGTAAAAGTGGATCTCTGTGAAATTCCCATCACCGCGAGCCTCAGCCGTTTGAGATGATGCCGCGCTTTTTAACCATTGTAGATTTTAGGTGGTGGTAGTGGTGCAGAGTGCTGTGAGGATAATGTTAATATGTTCTGCTGGGAACACGGGAGTGCTGGAGAAGTGAAGGTGGAGTCTGGACAGAGTCTCCTGAGTGCTTTTGATCTCAGCACTGACGGGGCTGAGAGACACTTACAAGGTTATAGAGTTTACTGCGTCGTCACGGTCCCCTGAAAAACAATACCCCTGCCTGAGTATCAGATGCATACCAATAACGGGTTCAACCCACCTTAATGGCCTTATAATATTAATCCAGTTCCTTGCATAGAGGAGAATAAAGCGATTAGAAGAAAGGTGACAGCTGCCAGAAGGGGATGGAGCAGTTTGTATCGGGAATGGTGACGTGGGCTGCAAGACAAAACCTCGCTCAATTTTCTTGCCGTGTTTCTGTCTCAGATCCCCCTGAGATAGAGCAGCTGAGCGCTGACGGAGAGATGAAATTGGTTGGTAAATTCAGGTTGCGTAGGAGAATGAGCTTTGAAATGCCAACCGGGGGCAGCTCGAGACCTTAAAACCAGTCATGTTGCTCACATTTCAGCGTCAAATCCACTCAGCAGGCTTTCTCACCTCTCTGTCACGTCTCTATTGTTTCTTTTCTTCTCACGAGTTCTGTTTTATTTTACGCTGATATTGACAAGTCTGCTTACTTCAAAGCCAACGTAATAAATGTGGTGTCAGCAGTGCTGAATGTTGGTAAAGGATTAAGGAAAAACTGTCATGCTGTTCCACACTGTGCTGAAGATTATAAGATCTGCCTTCATGCATGCTGTGGCATCGCCGGCTGGTTAGAGAAGTCCTGTTAAAGACTCAAACTGAGCATTTTCACCTCAGAGGTGGATCTGTGAAGCCCTCTGACTGACCACAGTGTACAAAACTGACTTATTATTCTGTGCACGTGACAGGCCGTGTGGCGGAGGGGCGACTTCAGCTCAGCTAACAGAGGGTGTATGAAAGGCTGGGGTCTCTGGGATTTGTCTTTTCCTTAACCAAATAAGATGCATTCAGATGTAACATTAAAAAGGTAAAATACCATTTCCACCCCTTCTCCCTGTGCTGCTGTCACAGAGACCGGATTACTCTGTGTTTTAAAACACCCACTGACACGACGCTCATAAGAGGGAAGGTGTTACTGATCGAATAACACTCCAAACTTTCAGCTCTCCAGGTAAAGCCATCAGTGGCAGTTTTTATTAAATAAAAAATTCTCATCCTTGATTAAATAAAACTTACTAAAATGTCAGCGATTCCTCTGCAGGTCTGACTAAAACCTCTTTGGAGTTTGTTTACAGTGTATCACTAAAGTGAGTACACTCCCTCACACTTCTGCAGATATTTAAGTAAATCTTTTCATGGGACAACACTGACAAAATGACACTTTGACACAATGAAAAGTAGTCTGTGTGCAGCCGTCTTCATGTAGAGCAACAATTCATCTTTAAGATCCTCAGAGAGTTCTTTGCCATGAGGAGCCATGTTGGAGCTTTCAGTGACCAGTATGAGAGAGTGTGAGAGCTGTACTACAAAACTGAACACACCTGCTCCCTATGCACACCTGAGACCTAGTAACACTAACGAGTCACATGACATTTTGGAGGTGAAATGACAAGCAGTGCTCAATTTGGTCATTTACGGGTGTAGTCTCTTAGGGGTGTACTCACTTTTGTTGCTGCTGGTTTAGACATTAATGGCTGTATATTGAGTTATTCTGAGGGAAGAATAAATTTACACTGTTATATAAGCTGCACACAGACTACTTTTCATTGTGTCAAAGTGTCATTTTGTCAGTGTTGTCCCATGAAAAGATATACTTAAATATCTGCAGACATGTGAGGGGGGTACTCACTTTAGTGTGAAGCAGCGTAAGTAAGGAAAACAACAAAACTCTTCCTGCTTTGGTTTTGCGTTCATTCCTTCATTTTGTACCTGAATTACACAGTAAAGCAAATCTGATAAACAGCCAGTCAGCATCATTACTCTGAAGAACTTCATAATGCTGAATTGAAGGGAAAATATTACTTATTGCCCATTTAAATGATAAACACGGAGGTCACGTGGACGTAAAATGCTTCTGCAGCTGCTGCAACTTTGCATGCAGAGTCCCCTTTAAATGCAGGTGACAGACCGAGCCGAAGTGCAGGTGCCGTGACAGGCGGTGTTTTGGTTGGCTCCTTCCTGGCTTTGTGTTTAAGCGTGTCGATGCAGCTGAGTGCTTTTAAAGGTTTGTACTTGGAGCGTTTAACGAATAAAGTTTCCACGTTTTAAATTCCAGGAATATTTGCACCTGTCACACTAAGTCAGACGGGGTGAGAGCCACACATTAGATGGCAACAAGAAATATCTTTGCTATTACGGAAGAGAGACGGCAGAATGATTTTAAGATGATATCGCCCAGAAAGTGTTCTGTGTTCAGGAAAGCTCGATGTGATAAGAATGTAGCTCGAGGGGGTCGGGCTGTGTTAGCGCTATGAAAACACTCGGTTTTCTGACGAGCGATTTCTCTCAGAGATAAAGACTGAGGAGTTTTATCAGTTTGAACTATTATGAGCTCAGAGATTTTCTGGGGTTGAATTGTAACATGTATCATAATATTTCCTCTGTTTTCGTTGCAGGATAAGTGCTGCAGATGAGTGATGTGCACTTCTGTTCTCCGCAGAACCCCGTGTCATATCTGCGGTCTTTAACTCATCTCACTAGAAATGTGCTGTTGCTTACTTCATTATTTATTATTTGATCAGTGAAGTTTGAGTTGACTAATCGGATCCAGATGAGGACTGAATTATTACCACCCTATGATTTTTTTTATTTATTTTTTTGTTTCCCAAAGTGATGTTGAACAGAGCCAGGAATTTTTAGCCCAGCTTTTCCAAAGATCCTGGTTTTATTTTGGATGCTTATAATATTTTGCTTTGCACACAGAAACAAAAACGCAGGCCAGGCAGTAACCTTCACTTTGGTCCTCTGGTGGAGGTTCTTCTCCTGGAGTCACGTCTTTGGGTCGTTATCGTGTTTTGTTTGGGGAGCGTCTAAACTTGCACTGAGAGCTCGAAACAAGTTCACAGTTTTACTCCTGTTTCCTCTTCTTCAGACTCTCTAACATTAATGACTTTACTCCAGATAGTAAAGCTGCAACAGTGTAACGGTGTTAACGCTGTGCTGTTGTGCCTTTCACAGATGATCGTGTGGGCTTTGTACTCGGCCCTGTTGGTTCCCTCTCAGCTCTGGTCGCGATGGCAGTAATGATCAAAGTGCACAACAGGAAACAAAACAGGTGAGTTACACTTCACAGAACACCCATCTTTGTGCTTTTGCCACAAAAACCAAAGGCAGATATGATATCAGTGTTACAGTGCTCTCCTCAGCACCTCACAGGTTTGTATCTGCTGCACTTTAAATGAAAAAATGATTTCTTACCACATCAGCTGGATTCTTTGTTGCTTTTCAGCTGAGAAGCACAACTTTGACACTTTAATAGAGCCTGTAGTCTCAAATGGGGACTTTGCATTTGGGCTTTTCTGCACCTCATCCTTTATTCTGCTCAGTAATGCTTTTGTACTTCGTTAAGCCATGTTCACGTTCTTGTGTTATGCTCTAAAATAAACCCAGTGTCCCCCTATTAGGACAGGCAGTAATGACTTCCTGTCCAAATAGGAAGCTTTGATTGTATAATGTCAGGTCTAGTCATAAATAGCTAGCAGAAATTAAAGATGCATCCCAAGCATGAGCTCAGGTGTCGGGCGGATAAAGCACAGGAAACACTGGAGCTGATCAGTGAGATAAAGTCGCACTAATATCAGATCACATAAACGCACATCTGTCTCTGTTCTTTGTGCCTCTCTCAGTATGAAGCACAAGTGTAAGGTCTCCTCGGGTCAGGCGCTCGCTGAATTAAGACGAACTATCGGCTTGTTTTTGTTTGGCAGGCCTGCAGCCATAGCCACCCATATATCTTTCATTCTGTCTTTGATGAGATTATACGTTTGAAGTTGGAAGTTGGTACATAGCTAGAGGTCCTCTTTCCCTCTCATTTCCTCCCAAGTCACCTTTTTGCTGTGCTAGCAGAGACACACACAGATGCAATGAATCCCACCTGCTCGTTTGATTTTCAGCCTCCTAAACTTTACTCATGCATTTTCTTTCTGATCTGATCAAACCCGTATACCCCGTGGGATCATACTTATGACTGCAGTCCAGAGAAACAAGAGGCTAATAGTAGCGCTCGCCCCTGGGCATATGCAAGTAAATTAAAGGCCTGTTTTATGGCTTCACAGACTTCATTTGGGCTTTCCCCCTCCATAACTACGGCAGGAGAAGGCAAAAGATGGATGTTAGTACTGAAGAACCACCTCCTGCTCCCAGCATCACTTGGGGCGGCGGGGTTTGATGAATCTGCTATGTTTTGAAGACGTGAGGGCGAGGAGTGTGCACACCTGCCCTCTCTTGAAGCCTTGATCGCAGGAGGCCAGGTGTAAAAAGACGGGTGTCAAAAGGTCTGCAGATGTGAGTCAGGTGATCTCAGGCAGCGTGCTGGTACACATGCTGGAGACTCAAAGCACACACACAAATATGTTGGCTTAGAAATGATGCAAAGTTAAGATGAATAATTTTATATTGCAAAGAGCGGAGTATTTAAATGAGGGACAGAATGTGAGGCGAATCTGCAGAGCGAGTTCTGGGAGTCTCCTCCTTGGTGGCCTGTTGCTATAGCTGAGCCATAACACAGTTCTTCACCACACAAACACTGGAAACCACATCACACATCCACCACATTCATGCTTTAAAGTTAATGATCTGAACGTAGACATTAACAGTCCCATGAGTCTTTGCACTCACCGGCGTGGAACTGACAAAATAGTCAAGTATGTGTAATTAAATAAACCAATTATCAGGCATAAAGCACAAAAAACTCAGAGCAGGTACAATTTTATCATAAATAAAGTTAAATTAAGGCATGCATTTATAGCCAACACTCTAAATAATATAAAGAGGGTGTTCATACAGTAGCCTGAGTGTGTTGAGACATCTTACACATTCCTAGAATGAGTGGTGACACTGACATGCATGAACACACATGCATCCACATCTCCTCCCGACGAGTGCAGACACCGAGTCCTCTCCAACATCAGAAGCGTGTCAGGGTGGAGGCAGCGGGGGTCTTACTGCATTTCAGATCATGTCTGGGTTGTGTGTCTGGAGGAAAGGAGCAGTGATACTACACAACTGTGTGTGTGTGTGTGAATAGCTAAGGCATCCTGAGCCTCTGTTTCATGTGTCTCAGACCTGCAGGGGTACTTTCCACATCTAGGGTTACTATGCAGGTTTCGACAGGTCGACAGCAGCTCACCGCAGTAGTAGGAAAGTCATTACACCATAAGATGCGCGTCTGTGTTTGTGTGTCTGTGTGTGTACTGTGATGTCTTCTCCACTTCTGCTTTATGACACATCAAAAAGGCAGAGGGGTGTTTGTCTGGATGTGGAAAAGGGTTGAGAATGGATTTCAGGATTGATGTGGGGGGAGAGGTAAACTGTCTCATTTATGTATCTAAAAATATGGCCTTAAAAATAACTGTGAGTTTGGGAAGCTCCTTCCTGACTTCATTTGACTGATTAATGTTGATGTCAGAGTGGAATGAAATCATAATCACACTGGACATGTTGGCTAAGATGACCTCATCAGGAGGACACCTTTAATAAAAGTGTTTGCGCTGCTGTGCCGATGGGGGCTAACGCTTTGTTAATGTTTGGCTGGTTTGTTAGTGAGAAATGAGCTGAATTTTTACACCACCAGCCTGAGCCGTGCTTTCATGCTGTTCTGACTGCACCATCCGAATGTTGCAGCAGAAATCGACCAGACGATGTTTTTCAGTCTCCCTTCGTTCACTTTGGTGAGCTCGTGTGAGTCGTGGCCTCGGTTTCCCGTTCTCAGCTGACGGGAGTGACACGCGGTGGTCTTCTGCTGCTGCAGCCCGTCTGCTTCAAGCTGTGACGTGCTGTGCATTCAGAGATGCTCTTCTGCATTGTAATGAGCAGTTATTGAGTTACTCTTACCTTCCTGTGTCGGAGCAGTCTAGCCATCGTACGCTCACCTCTGGCTTCCTGCAGGTGTTTGTGTGTGAAAATCCCAGCCGAGCAGCTGTTTCTGTTCTTCATGTTCAAAGTCTTCCTCATTCTGATGCTCAGATGCTGAATGCACTGAGTTACTGCCGATTAGATATTTGCAGTTTAACGAGCCTGGCCGGTGCAGATATTCCTGAAATGCAACTACCAAAGCAGGAACGACGACCTCTGACTGAAGATCTTAAAGAATGGATTCACATATGATTAGTTAAAACAGTATTTATGTTTTTAAACTTGCTCCAGTCCTTTTTCTGTCTGAATCCTCTTCCAGACATGGTAGGAAGTTCAAGAGATCCTCCTGAGCTTTAAGGTCAAAAACCAGCCAAAGGTTTACTGCTGTAGTTCAGACACCACAGGAAGGTGTTCTGCAGCTTCCTCTCAACATTTACCTCCTTGTTTTTTATCAGCTGCTTTATAAAACTCTATCAATAAGAGCACTAAAATGCTTTAAGTTGACAATGATGCCTTCTGTGATGCAGTTCTGATTACAGGTTTTCTCTGTGACTTGGTCTGCTCCCGTGAAGCAGCAGGAGGGCTGCTGATGAAAATGTGTTGTTCTTGTTTTTGCTGCTTTTCAGCTCTTAACGTCTTAATCTTTTTAAAGGTTGCTCAGTGACTCGTTTTCATTTGTATTTCCAGAGAGAGAAAGACGAGCCGATCCAGATGGTGAACCAAGAGCAGACCTGCTGAAGTCCTTTTGAATTATGGACCGGATCAGCGATGGCCACAAATATGTTCAGAGCTGAGCATTTGGAAATCATACACAGTCGCGCTGCCCAGTAGGATGACGCTGTTCTCTTGACCTGTTGACCTTACGGAGAAAACCTCAGGCACGATGCTTTCAGCTTGTTGTTTGGCCTCGTGTTTTTGCTCTTGTTTAGCTTGGAAAGGCTCCAGGTTGCGGTAAATGGTGCATGGGGTGACGATTGAGGGAACTGAAGAAAAGGAAAAATGCCACAGTTGTTTTTATATCCTCGTTCTGCATGACCGAGCGTCCGATCCTCGCCAGGGAGAGAATTGTGTAAATACTAAATGGAGTTATCATCATAACAATCAACACTCCCTTCGGTTTAAAATGGGACCAGATGTGTTCAGACTCACATCGAATGTGAAGTGAACCCGATCGTTCTGTGGTTGAGGAACGCTGAACTCTGCGCAGCCTACGTGTGGGCTCGAAGCCTTCAGTCAAACCAAGGGTTTTGCTGAGTGACTGAGCTCGAGAAATCCACAAATGTTACATAAAGGTCGACTTTTTGCGCTCTGTCAACACTCGCTTTCTGAATTTTTGTGTACACGGAAGAAGTTTGCCTCCAGTGCTTTCAGAGGCTGTGTGAGTGGCAGCTGATGTTCTTCTAGATGAAACTAAAGCTAACCAAGAAGAAGCTGCTCTTTATTCTCACTGGAAATATTTGTACTAATATATAATCTGCATTTGAAAACGGCGCTGGACTAAAAGAATCTGACTCACAGAGGAAATCAATAAATCATTGTGTTGTACTACGGTTGTGCAGTTGTGTGTCCTTTCTGTGTGTGCGCACTCAGAGCTCAGAATGAAAGAATCACCCAGCGGGCACGCCCCGTCGGACAGACCGCCCTCTCACGTTACCCCGCGCTCTTCTCCTCCACTTTGAACCTGACTGCGTCTCCTTTTCCAAAACAAAGCCCTTGGGGGGTAACAGGAAACACAGTGACAGGGTCCCCCGTGGCTGATCTCTGCGAGTGATAGGTGGGGGTCCAGCTGGGGCAGAAGAAGGGTTTTTGTTGGAGGCTAATTGAAATAACCTGGCCTTCAGCACATGGAAGGCTTTGAAGTTGGTGCTGCATGCGGACATTGTTGTGCAACGCTGTATCTGTTACCAGATCCTCCAAAGCCCGACTGCTGCTGCTCTGATGTGCCCCCTATTGTTTTTCACATGAAGTCACATTAATGTTTCCTAAAAGCGTGAGTACGCACGTTCCTTCTTCCTCTGTTAGTAACCTGGTAACAGGCCCCGATAGCCTCGCAGAGGTCAGGTAAACCTCCCAGTGCGTCGATGTCTGCGGTCTTTCTGCGCTATCAGCTCCGATTTGACTCACTCGCTCTATAATCTCCTAACTGGGTGCAAATTTCCCTCCTTTCATGTGTCAGTCGGTGCTTAGAAGAGAAGCAGTGGAGCAAGCCGCTGCGCCTGTTTGCAGAGTCAGATGCTGATTAATTGCGTATGGATGAAAGTCGAGGTTTTTCATCTCAGTGGGGGCCCGCGCTAACCCTGACTGTTTACACTTGCTTAACATCTCAATAACCCGGCATAATTAGTTCAATCATATTCAAACACAAGTAAACGCTAACGCACTCTGTGCAAGCCGGCTGCTTTCACGTGGGACTTTTCCCATTTCTCAGATCTGCTCTGCATCCCTGGATTATGAAGGAAGGCTTCTGAAGTGGCTTTTGGATGAGGCTCTTGTTTTGGGTGTGCGTTTTTGTTTCATGTCAACTGCAGCTTTGCAGGTGTGCTTTGTCCCTTAACTTCTAATACCTCCTAGCTGAACAGCACCGTCTGATGTTCTCCTAATTTTAAGGCGTAGCTTGAAATAAAGATTGATTCTGGGATTAAGGTGTTTGCCCAAACATGGAGTTTTGTCACTGCCAACGGGAACGCTTAACATCGAAGAGAAGATTTTAGAAAAGTCAGCTAATCCTACGGTGGATAAAGACAAAAGCTTTGCTTTTTATTTTGCAGTTATACATTATTTTTACACCGTCTTTTTACAAACATGGCAAAATCCTAAAACCAACAGGCAATTAAAGGGCTAATTAAAAATCACGGGTAACCTGTATCAGCATATAGAACCTTAACACTACTGCACAAAAGTCTGAGGTCACTTAGAAAGAGCCTCATTCTTAAAGGAACAGTGCTTGTTTTTATCTAATATGTCCTGAGATGTATCAGAAATGCTGTGACAATGATGAATAATGGGACTCTGAGGGAGTGATGTGATCAGCAGGGCCTCCCACTTCTTTCTGTTCTAGTTAGAACCAGTTTGTGCGGTTCTGTGCAGGGTGCAGTGCACACAGTATTATGAAGGCTCACTTTCCCACATGAAGTAACCTGCATTTGTTGTTCTGTTTTTGCTCTTTCGAGATTACGATTAAACCCACAAAAGCTCAAGACAGTCAACTAACCACATGTATTATTTATTTCAGCTGTATTTCAATAATTACAAATGGGTTTTCCTAATGATCACAATTTACACTATTGCATCACATGTGCCACTCATCTGCAAGGACCAGAAGCTCACTCACCAAATCAGAGGGTTGATCAGTGAGCCGCAGCTGAACCTGCGCAGCTTCAGGACGAAAGCAGCTCGGTGGGGTGGTGGTTAGCGCTGCTGCCTCACTGCTCACGACTCCACCTAGGCCCTCTCGCTGTGGGGAGTCTGCATGTTCTCCCCATGCAGTTACTGGGTTAGGTTAATTGGTCACTCTAAATTGCCCATAGGTGGTGACAGGCTGGCGACCTGTACAGGGTGTACCCTGCCTCTCGCCCTCTCAGCTGGGATAGGCTCCAGAATGGATGGATGGATGAAAGCTTCTAATCCCAAAGTGAACAAACAAAATGGTAATGGTAAAGTGATGCTGGAGACCAGATTTACCTGCAGTTCAGTCAGAAGTTTACATGCGTTCATCATGGGCATGAATGCCACAGTGACAGCACTCATTGGATTGACCGATACTCAGAGAGGATCTGAGGAGAATAAAACAGCAGTTGGGAAGGTCTCTTGGAGCCATCGCTAACCAACCACAGATTCAAAGGTCATCAGTTCAAACAGCTGTGCATAAAGTACAAGCTATTCAAATGTCACCAAAGACCCAAACTGTCACCCTCTGATGAGAGCAAATTGATACGGATGTTCAGGAAGCATGAAGGCTCAAATCTCCCATTAACTGGGACCTGCTGGAACACCAGCGTCCACAGTTAGGAGTTTTACATCCCCATGGACTAAGAGGGTGTTCGCCCAAGAAACAAGCTCCTGCTCCAAACTCAACACCTTCAAGCCCCTAACGGAAATTTGCAGTTAAATCCCTTCTGGAGAAAAGTTTCCTGATCCGACGAGGCAAAGATTGAGTCATTTAGCCAGGATGATAAGAGGTACGTTTGGAGGAGAAAAGGTGAGAACATGGTGGAGTTAGCATCATGTTCTGGGCTGGTTTGCTGCCAGTGGTGCTGGTACATTACACAAAGTGGGTGGAATCATGAAGAAGGATGGCCTCCAGATTCTTCACCTTCCATCAGCAGCTGCATGTAGAGAGCTGACAATGATCCCAAACACATTACAACTGGTTTTGGACAGGAAGAAGCAGGCTGACATCCAGCTCCTGTTTGATTTCACCAGTTTCCTGGAGAACTCCGGCTTCCTCCTGCAGTCCAGAGACTTGTGTGTCTGTCTCTGTACCTGTGTGTGGCCTTTGACCTCTTTACAGCTGCAACAGGCTCCTGCAATCCTACAGTGGACAGTTATGAAAATGGATGGATGATTGCAAATGTTACCAAAGAGTAAATGTGATGTTCATCAGACATTTTAGGGATCAATGACTCTCATCTTGAAACTACTGTCTAATTTTACCAGAGTCAATTTTTTTTAAATATCCCCAATTTAATGCTTCTAATATCTTTGTTATTAATGCTTCTAATTTCATTCTGAGTTGTATTTTTCAACTAATTTAAACTTGGCTTGACGTTCTTTTCCAATTTCCTGTGATTCGCTTCAGTGCCGAGGGCCTAAAGATGTTCATAAATATCAACAACTGTCTTATCAGAGCTGTGACTCGCGGCATACAAATCAGGACTGCCTGGACTCAGAGATGACTCCCCAAACACAAGCTTCTCTGGACATTAACACTCACTATAACTTTATCACTCAGACCAGCTACCGACACCGCCCACCCCCCCTTCATCATCAGTCATCAACATCTGAGGCTGAGCTTCATCCCCTGAGGCTGCGATCCACTCGGCCACCAGCGGCCGTTGGGACCCGCGGTTCATTTTTCAGTGGAGCCGCTGCTTTTTATAATGGAGCACGTCATTCTGTGAGGCCACAGGAAAGGCAGATACCTCACTTTACTGCACCACAGATGAGCATAGCAGAGCAAAGCAGGCCCAGTGTGCCCGATCCACCCTTACAGATGTTCATGTGCCCAACGCAGGAAGTCATTAAAGAGCAAATCAATCAGCCGGCTCTGTGGAAACTGGGGGGGCGGGGTGGCGTAGGGGGGGGCAAACCTCCATGGAAAGCTTGTGGACGGGCACATTGCCAGGGGAGTGAGACGCACTCCACGGCTTGTACCAAATCTAAATTCATTGCAGGCTCTTGGAACCGTGTTTTCATAAATACGAGAGCCGGGTGGAAGCGATTTCCTGATTTGGAGGGATTCAAATGCAAAGCGGTGGACGGCTCCGACAAAAGAAAAGTGCGAAGTGAAAATAAATAAAGAATTGTTAGTGTTCGCTTTCTATTTGCCCAGAGGCAAAATATTTTCAAAGCTTATTCTCTTGCTAAGAAATCATTTTGGCGGCGATAATCCTCAAACAACATCCTGCTCCGGTTTCTCTGCAGACAGAAACACCAGCCGTTTTCACAATAAACCTTCCTGCTCAGATGTGCTCATGAATAAAGATGTGCACTCCATGCTGTGCAGAGGTCTTTGTCCTGGCTGTTTGTTTATGGAGGAGTTCAGCAGATATTAGTTTGTGACCGACTTCACTGCGCTCCTATCTCTGCCCGTGAAGCGTGAACAGCAGCCTGCACACTTTGTTTCCATTTGCTTTGATTAGATCCAACTCACAGCCTCATGGTTTACTGCTGTGTGGTCTTCTGCTTGCTCGGCTCCAAACTGGGAAAGATGTGAGCTTTTTAGCTTTGGGTTGAACTTTGAGCAAGTTTTAATAGGATGCAGTATTACAGTGAGTTGAAATGAGTGTTTGTACAGTAGTATACTTCATCAACCTTTGTCTAAGTGCAGCCGGATAATCTCAGGACACACAAATGGCTGCAGGACTCCTTGTTTCTCTTGTACCTGTGGATCATTCTTCATGACCAGCCATGTGTTTGGGCTCCTTGTCAAGCTGAATGAATTTAGGACGTGATGATGGTTTTGTGGCATGCATGCTATACTTTTCATTGTATTTATCTATTCCAGCCCCCCCCCCTTGTATTTCTAAGGCTGTAATTTATTGTCACATGTCACTGCCAGGCATTAAAATACTGGCGTCAGTCCGGGGGAGAACCTCCAAGCTCTAGATATGCAGTAATCTGTCAAAGGATAACTTTATCCCTATATGCCCAAGTCCCAGTATGTAAGGCTGAGTCAGTAATTCCCTGACTATGGATTTATGATAGCACCTGTCTGTTAGCACAGATCAAAATGTTTCAAAGTAAACTGTTCCAGCAGGCCTGGGAATTCCCATCAAATCCAGCTCCAGAATCCCCCAGATCATCAAGAACTTTGTTCTTGCCATTAGAGATAAAGCTTTGCAATCCTCGCCAACCATTACACTTAACGATCTGCTTAACTAGCCACGTTACGCCAAAGCCAATCCCAAGAAGAAAGACAACTTCAAAAGGCACATATTCCTCCAAGCTTGGTTTGTATTTTCCCCTTTTTTTTCCTCCTCGTTATCACGCGCTGTAGTCCTCGTGTGATGCACAGATATGATAAAGAAAGAATTAAACCTCTGTTTTGCGTATGTGCATTTTTCCCCCTGAGGATTTATTTGTGCCTCTCTGAGTGGGTGTGCGCGCAGTCTGTGAGTAGCAGTGCAGAGACACACAGACACACACATGCAGCACAGATATATTTCAAATGAAGTCGTACCAGTGGAGATGCAGGCGAGCCCGGGCCGGTCTCCTTCTTTTTTACATCTGCTGACATTAGTGCAACAATCAGAAACATCCCAGCATTCAGTGATTAAAGTGCTCGTTCACTGCTAATAAATCTGGTGCACCGGCTTGACCGAATCCTGTTGAGTCCACTGGGTGCCTGAGATGACTCATTCACACTTGTTTGTGCTCACTTTGGTGCGCTCCGGTTTGTATCTGTTTAGCCCACATTCAGAGGCCCCGGAGGCAGATACTGTTTACTGTCTAGACGCGCTCGCTTGTGATGTTTGTGTCTGGATTTACCTGCTTATGGATGTGCAATAAATATCACCGGGGCACTGCAGGTCCTTTATTTTTCTCTCTGTCTCATTATGAATTCTCACTGCTGTGATTCATCATTTGCTCTCTCGTCCGAGCCCGTAAGGTCAAAGATCTCATGAGTATTCGTGTCCCTGTCCTCTCTCAGCCCGTCACTGAGTGAGGAGACGGCGCAGCCGCAGCATTATCGGGCTAATTTCTTGTTATTCATATTTATATACAGGAAGGGGACGTTCTCTTTGTTCCGGTCCTGATGAAAACCCATCATCAGCATGCGGCACATCGCTGTTCTTTGTCTGCAACAGTTCAGTCCCGGCAATCTTTGTTCACGCACAACTTTGAGCTCTCAAAGAGAATTAATTAAAAAGTTTAAACTGCAAAGCTAAAATAATTATTTCATACATTTGGCTAATCCATTAATGTTTCTTTCAAGCAAAAACAATGTCAGATTGTCACTTCCAGTTTATTAAATACAGACGTTCACAATATCCTGATGAAATAATTACTTCTTCAGTCAAAAAATCATTTTTGCTCATTTTCATGCCGAACAGCATTTTTATCAATACAATAACGTGATTTGTAGTGTGGTTATTATTTCATTATTCCTCTATCCAGCTTAGACGGAGGTGTTCCAGCCACACACTCATCATATTAGACCATGTGGGAGACATGCAGACACTTTATTAGACACACCTTTTCTGGGTTGCCTTCAGTTCACCGCGGTCACAAAGGGAAGGACGTAGCCAGCAACAATCCTCAGGTTGGCTGCGGCGTCTAAACGAAGCTCGGTCGGCCGCGAGGGGCCCAGAGTGTGCCAAGAAACACGGTTACGCCGCCGCCACCGGCCTGCGCCGCTGATTCAAGGCAGGCTGCATCCATGCGTTCATACTGCAGGCAGGGATTTGACATACTTTGTGAAGTGCATGTAAGGAAGGAGCTTCATTCCCATTTGTGACTAAGATGTACGTAGGGGGAGGCCTGACAAACAACCTGGCATATTAACAGCAACTGTGCAGGGGTCGGGCTGGCCTTGTTTATGTGCTGGAGCCATGAAGCTGTAAACACCCATTTGTCTCTGCATTGTGAGGCCTGTAACAGGGCTCGTGTGTTGTGTCACTGCAGTTACGTGATTCTGCAGACCTTTGTTTCTGTTTTCCCTCCGCCATAAATTGTTTAGTTGCTGAGATTAAATGTGACATCAAGAGCCATGCCATCATGCCTTTGTGCAGCTCTTGTAAACAGTGTAGCCGCACCAAGTTTGGGATCGTCGCAGTGTGTTTCTCTTCAGGCGTTTACATCATGCATACAGTGGATTGTGTTCCCCTCTTTGCATTCCCTGCGTGGGGGACATAAAAAGATATCCATCACAGGATGTTTGCAAATGTCCCTCAGCGTGCTGTGTGCCACGAAGGTGAAGGGCTGGAAATGTTTGTGCTCAAAATGAGGATTTGAATTAATGTTGATTCAGTCTTGGTGAGCACTCTGAAGACTGTCCCATAACTGAAAGACATGAAGGGAGCGCTTGGATAATTTAATATATTCTGTGTCAGCATAACAAGATTTCTACTATTTCAGAGTGGATATCAGGCGTCACAGCAGTGACACTATGGTGGACACTACCAGATGCAACAAATAAGGAAAAAGGAGTTCAGTGTATGAACGTTAATTATTTTCTATGTCTGAATATTTTTTTGGCCCTGCCCCCGCCCCACGCTGTGGGGAGGATTTTTTTTCTCCTGTTTTTGGTGCCGTGGCTTCGGACCCTTATGCTCCATAATGCTCTCCAGGTAGATGCGAGATATCGCTGATATGCTCCTCTTCCTGTGAGTCAGCTCTGCTGTGATTGCCACAGTAAAAATGAACGGGTGCGCTGCACGGGACTTAACGGCAGGAAGTGCGGAACGATTGGCCGACAGCCTTCTGGCTCTTTTCCTAGTCTGTGATAAGCTGTAAAAATGATTATCGCGACGACCGTGACGTCCTTATCTTCGCTGTTTTATCATTTTTTTTCCTAATCTTTAGGAGTGTAACAGTTCTCCAAATCCACTGTTTGGTTCATACCATTTTTTTATTCAAACAGAGGACGTAAATAAGAAAAAATGAGTTTAAATAAATCCTGGTCTGAGAATTGTTGTGGCCTGTTAATCTGTACAATCAGGAAGGAGTGAATCTTACAGTGAAGAATGTACTGAGAACCCTCTTATTAATACAGATTACCACCTGATATATGAGACAGCACATTCAAATGGCAGATATATGAGTGATACGCCATCATTCACTAAGTGCTCTTAAAGAGAAGATTAGTTACAATTAACTGCATTTTTTTGGTATGACCTCACGCTACAGCAGTGACACTGTGAGTGTCCCCCACCTGTAAAAAACCATTCCTGGTTTGGGGGTTGTCTCATTGTTGCCCCTCCAGTGCACCTGTTGTTAACACCAGAGCAGCTGAAACTGATTAACAACCCCCTCTGATACTTAGCCGACCACATCAATATGCCACAAGTTTAACTGACCCGATTAAAAAGTCTTTCTTACATTTTTTGGAGCAGTGACAAATAATCCCCGTGATTGAAAACCTTCGCTTAACGAGGAGCAGCCACTCAGATGGTGGGTGAACTGAGGACTGCGCCATAAATAAGGATTATTTTGAACCGTGAGTCACGCAAAGTTTCTGTTGTCCAACAATGAAAACAGGGACGTAGGAGTTCATGACAGCATAATTAGAAAAAGACTGAACAAGTATGGGTTGTTTGGAAGGGTTGCCAGGAGAAAGGCTCCTCAAGAATATGGCAGCATGGTTTAGATTTGCAAAGTTGCATCAGAACAAACCACAAGACTTCTGGAACAAAGGCCTTTGGAGAGACCAGACCAAGGTGGAGATGTTTGGCTGTAATGTTCAGCACAGTTGGTGGAAACCAAACAACATATCAGCACAAACACCTCAGGCCAACTATTAAGCACAGTGGCAGAGGGGTGGTCATTTAAGCTTGCTTTGCAGCCCTGCAGGACCTGAGCATTGTGCAGTCATGAACCACGAACTCCTCTGCATGCCAAAGTATTCTAGAGTCTGTTTGACGGCTAAATCTTGAACTGAGTGCAGAGCACAGCAGCAAACCTGCAACAGAAAGGCTGAAAAAGAAAGAAACAAGTCCAGAGCTCAACCTCAGAGAGCCGTGCATGGATGAACGCCCTCAAACCTCAGAGAGCTGGAGCAGAGTGGGCCGATGTGAGAGACGGTTACACTCAAAACAAGTTATTGCTGCTAGATGTGTTTCTACAAACTAGTGAATGATGAGGTGTGCTTAGCGCCTCTGAGCCTCACCTGAGCCTCACCTGAGCTTGTGTCAAATAAATAGTGACTCAGTGTAATATGTCATTTGTTGCTGTTTACGTCACTTGAAGATCATTTTTCATTATGTCCTGATACATAAAGAACTGATGGGGGGGGTGTACTTTCTTTTCACCCTCACAGTATTGCTCACTTTTATAAGGCAATAAGGTGATTTTACAGCTCGCTCTGATAACCACCAGAAACCAGTCAGTAAATGCTGCTTTGGTTCATGTTTTAAATTTTAAAAGCAGCTTTGAAGGCATCATTTATTTTGGTGATTTTTGACGTGTTAATCCGTTAATCTTTTTGCTTCATACAACATTGTTTTTTTGGTTTGTCTAAGTCAGATTTTAATTTGTGTCTCTTGTATTTTAACAGGCTGTATGTAATGCAGATTTGTGGCTTGGTAGAGAACGACTCTCGACAATTAGCCATATTTTTATTGTGTTTTTAGGATGATTTTTCTGCAGTTTCTCTGCACTGCTGCTCTCGTTGCCACCCTTTCCCCTGTAAATTGCATTGCATCACCAAATAAATCCATCACTTTTATGGGATTTCCTAAAAATGGAATGATCACTTATGCAGGAACCAGGCTCTGGTTTACAAGCCCTGAAATGCTTTAGGTTTGGTTTTTGGTTTGGTTATAAAAGTTTCTGAGGCCTCCGGGGTGCTCGCTCATTGAAGCTGTTGGACAAGGTGCAGGAAACATGACTGACCTGCAGGGGCTGGGCCTAAAAGACGTCTCCGGGGTCACAGCTGAGGTTCAAACTGAGCAGCAGAATGAGGAAGAAACATGATTTCAGAGACTCTGAACACGTGTGCTTGTTGGTGCCAGACAGGCTGGTCCGAGATGTTACTGCGATTCCTCCACACAACCATCTCCAGAGGTTACAGACAACGGTCCAACAAAGAGAAAATATCCAGCGAGCGGCTCTTCTCTGGGTGATAGTGCCTGAACTGGATGAGCAGAAGAAGATGGATGGATGGAGGTGATAGGGACAAACAGTAATCCAAATAATTACTCATTAAAACAAAGGTATGAAGAACAGCATCTCGGATTACACAACACATCCAACCTTGAAGCGGATGGGCAGCAGCAGCCGACCACTGCCTCTCCTGTCAGCTGAGAACAGGAAACTCGGTTATCACAGGCTCACCAAAAACCGTAAATACACTGCCTGGTCTGATGACTTTACATTTCTGCTGCAACGTTTGAACAGGATCAACGTTAGTCAGAAACATGAACGGCATAGGCTGTGGTGGTTAAACAATGCTTGTTTGGTACTAAGAGGCCCAAAGTGTGCCAAGAACCCCTCCCCCCACACTGTTATCACCACGATCCTGAAGTGTTGATATGAGGCAGAATATATCCGTGCTGAGTATTGTTGCTGATCATATCCATGCTTTTATGGCCACAGTGTGCCACCTCCTGATGGCTGCTTCCAGCAGGATAACACACCATGTCACAGAGCTCAGATCATCTCAAAGTGCTTCGCTGAACATGACGATGGGTTCACTGCACTCACACTGCCTCCACAGTCGGAACTTCTCAGTCCAGCAGAGCACCTTTGGGATGTGGTGGAGCGGGAGATTCACATCATGGATGCACAGCTGATAAATCAGCAGCAGCAGCAGCAGCAGCTGTGTGACACTGTGATGTCAGCACGGACCAAAACCTCTGAGGAACGTTTCAGCAGCTTCTTTGATCAAAGCCACAAAGAACTAAAGCAGTTCTGATGGCAAAAGAGGGTCTGAACCCGGTATGAGCAAGGTGTAACTAATAAAATGAGACCTTCATATATATATATATATATATATATATATATATATATATATATATATATATGTGTGTGTGTGTGTATATATATATATATATATATATATGTGTGTGTGTGTGTGTGTATATATATATATATATATATGTGTGTGTGTGTGTGTGTATAAATGAATTTAGTCCCTCTGACTCTCTTCCTTTCCCTGCCTCTGTGACTGCCCCCCCCCTCCCATTTTGTCTCTTTTAAGGATATGTAGCTGAAAGATGTTACAATAAACATTCCAGAGGGTGTCACCCACCCGGAGCCTAATTAGAGACCTGGGAGGCTGAGCAAGATGGATGACTGCTGTATGTGTGTCAGCGAGGAGAGGCGGAGGAGGCGGAGCTGTGCTGCTACTGCGGCTGATGGTTGTATGCAGGTGGCTGGATATAAACAAGGGCTTTTATCTTGGCTTTGAACACGGGTAAGCTCAGGGGCCCGTTCAGGTGTGTGTGCAGGAGCTGGGAGAAGAAGGTGGTCGGGGAGTCGTTACTGCCTCAGAAAGGGCCAGAGGCAGTTATTTGTCAAAGGGAGCCCACTTTGGCGGATCTTTGCTGGGGTCAGAGAGCCACACAGTAATGTGTGCTGTGTTGTGTGTGCAACCACTAATGATGTGGATCATATAGACACTGATGTGGCCGTGTGGGGGGTGTTGGGCAGGTCGCACAGACTTCAAACAACAACCAGATGCTTCGGTTGAGTAATCACATTGACTCACTGTGTCCCCCGTAGGACCAGACAAAAGGAGATGTGCGTCAGTGTGTGTGCCAGGGTGTTTTGTTTTTAATTAGTGTAATGAGCCAGGCGATGGCAGAGATGATTTTGGCACTGAGGAGAATGATCCCGACAGCAAACAGTGACTCAGTGTTGATGTCAAAGAGGGAGAAAAATATCTTTCTTCTTGTCATGTTGCTGCCAAAAAAGAAAAGATAACGCAGGAGTTTTTGTTCATGAGGGTGTGAGACGCACATCTCAGAAATGCTGCCTGGCCCTGCTGGGATGTGCTAGTTTTTAAGATTAGTTCATCAAATTACCTTAGAGAGTTTTATTTTCTTTCTGTGGAGGTATTTTAGTTATAGATGTGCAGATATTCTCGCTGCTTTCCTGACAGGGGCTTAATAAGAAAGTCCTGTTGTCCAAGGAATAATATAATCCACGACGATCAGCGTTCCCTGGAGTCATTTTCAGCTCTCTGTGGTCATTTCATTCCAAAGATACAGATACAGACAATGATTAGTTATGAAAATCAAAATAGTTTCTGATTAATTTCCTATGAAAATCATCATCTCAAATAAACCAGAACTGTATCGTACTGAAGTAGCAGCAGAACAGTCAGAACCAGCTAAACGGCTTGATGCCCCGAGGATCCAACACGGTTCTCTCAAACACCAAAAGTCTAGAAGCAGAAATAGTTTCAACCACAAAGCAAAGAAATGCGACATTAAGATTCAGGAGCAGGCCCTCGTGTTTACCCGGGAGAGAACAAGGACATGACATCGTCTTGGCCCTGAATTTGTGAATTCAAAGCATCTTGGCCAAATTCTTATTCAGCTATGCAGCTAACAGCTACCCTCGCATTGGCAGGCAGGTCAGGGGTGCTGCAGTCCTTTCTCATACACCTCCGTGGCTCTGACCTCCAGCACCCATCCTGTATAACTCACCTGTCAGGACACACGGGGGTGAGGGGCTCCGCTGTGGCCGCCACCTGCTAAAAATGCACAGGAATGAAGAAACGTATGTGACCTGAAGGAAAGAAATATAAATACAAATAAATAAATAACAAAGTGTAAATGAGATGTGGAGGTGCTAACATTTATCTGGGAAGAGCAAAAAGGGAATTACAGTAACTCCAGCGGACCACAAGGAATGTGGCCGGGCAGCGTGTGCAGACAAGCCCAGCATGTGATCAGACACACGCACGCACACACACACACACACAGACACAAAGAAGACAAAGGGAGCTTTGCTGCTTAAACTGCACAGCATCTCAGACTGATAGCACCAATTCATGCTCATTTTCACGTGGACGGGCAGCTTTTTAATCCATCTGCGCGAAGTCTGTTTGTGTGACGATGAACTCAAAGTGCCACACATAAAGGAATAAACACAATTCTGTGCACATATTATGGACTAACTGAGATCACCAGGAAATGATTAATCACAAAATGCGGTCTGATATTTATCAAGGCACTAAATCATCAATAAACACGATCAGAATAAACCGACAGCACAAAAACAGTTAATTATCATGTTGTTAATGACATTTGGAGTAATCATAAGGCAGACTGGGAGATGTTGGAGTCAGGTGTTCCAGTTATTAACAAAGTCTGAACTCCGCAAACACGAGGAGAAACTGTAAAAAGAAATGTAACCGTGAGGTCAGTGACCTGAAGCTCAGGACGGGAGGGAGGTGCAGCCATACAAAGGAAATAATCAAAGAAAAGAATAGAACAATCTTAATGAACTGTAACTGTTTGAGGAGGGACGGCCCCCACAAACACATACAGGAACTGTTAAATGAAGACTCATAAAAAAGGATCTGCATGTTTGGAAGGGGTTGAAGGATGTTTGGCTTAAAGACATGAAAAGTGTCACAGGGGTTCAGTCTGGGTGTACTAATTATATGCAGTAGGTATTTGCTGACCTTGCAATCAGAGGGTTGCTGGTTCGAGTCCCTGTCTGAGTGCATCCTATCATTGTGTCCCTGGGCAAGACACTTAACCCACATTACCTAAGTGTGAATGTGTTTGGTGGTGGTCGGAGGGGCCGTAGGTGCGAATTGGCAGACTGCCCCAGGGCAGCTGTGGCTACATCAGTAGCTTACCACCACCAAGTATGATTGAATGGTGCTTGAATTTGTAAAGCATCTTTGGGTATCTTCAAAAGCGCTATATAAGACTAAGGCATTATTAGGGCCCGAGCACAGAGTGTGCGAAGGCCCTATTGTATCTGTGTTGTTTATTATTATTATTATTATTATTTTTTTTATTTAGGCAAAATGATTGCTTTTTTGGCGGCTTTAACATACCCCAAAACTCATCAAATTTTGCACGTGCATCATACCTGGTGAAAATTTAAGTATTTTAATGGCGCCGGGCAAGGGCCAGCAGAAATGGCTCTCTAGCGCCCCCTAAACTACAGCCCCACCGCTGTGTTTGGCATACATTTCTGAAACTTTATACACACGTTTATCATATCCAGACGCACAAAAAATCCTCTTGGAGCCATCCTCTAAACCCAACAGGAAGTCTGCCATTTTTAATTAAACATGCAAATTTGGCGATTTGCACCCCTCAGACTTTTAACATTAACTCAGAGGTTTTAGATGTTAACAACTTCATATTTGGTTGGTTTAATGTACACACCAAGGGGAATCTACGGTTGTAAAATGGTGAGTTTTTGCCAAAGGGGAGTGGCCCAAAAGCCCCCCTGAAATTCGATGATTCGCCATGAAATTTTGATTGACTCTCATTCATCCATACATAGTCCAATCGGGCTTAAACTTCTTCAGTAGGATGAGCATCCGTCCCTGAACACATGGATATTGGAATTTTTTATGACAATTCGCAGCGCCACCTAGTGGGAGCAGGAAATGTCATTTTTTACTCTTTGAGGTCCAGTTCAAAAGTGGTTGAGCAAAACCATCTCAAATATCCCCTGCAAAGCCTTAAGGAGTTGGCCTTACACCAATTTCAAAACTGTGAGTTTTCTCCAAAGGGCGTGACTGTGGTGGGACGCCAAAGTTGGATGTTTCGTCGTGAAGACAAAAATGGCCGTAACTCAAAGCCAACTTGACCAATCTGCCTCAAAATTCAGTGGTTTGATAAGGCTCCAGTCCTGAACACACTGATATGCATAAAGTCCATAAATGTTAGAGCGCCACCTAGTGGCACCTGCAAATATCATAAAATAGCATGTTTTTTGCCTAGCCCCGGAGTTACATTTTATCTACATATCTGAAATTGTGGAGGCTGATGTAGCACCCTAAGACGTACAAAAAAGTCTCTTGGACCCATAAGCGATAGCCTACAGGAAGTCGGCCATCTTCAATTGAAGGTGTCATTTTTCCCCATTTCCAGGCCTCCTATTTGAATTAACTTGTCCTAGGGCATTTGGCCCAGTGAGACCAAAATGGCTCCAGATCATCTACACAAGCGGGGCATCAAAAGTTATTCGCCGTTTTTTAAAAGTTCAAACAGTGTTGCCATGGCAACCCTCTGAATTTGGACTTTTTTTTTTCACGCCACACGAAGATTCTAAACATCAGCCCCAGTGCTATGCTTGCTCTGTCTGTCTGAAATTCTTTATGCTGGTGCAACATGCTAAGATGTACAAAAAAGTCTCTTGGACCCATACCCGAAACCCAACAGGAGGTCCGGTAAATTCAAATTAATGTGTCAACCTTGTAGCAGTTGCCTCCATTTTCAGGGCTGTAACTCAAAGCCACCTTGTCCAATCTGCCTCAAACTTCAGTGGTTTGATAAGCCTCCTGCCCTGAACACATTGATATGCATAAAGTCCATAATTGTTAGAGCGCCACCTAGTGGCATCTGGAAAAATCATAAAATAGCATGTTTTTTGCGTAGCCCCGGAGCTACATTTTATCTGCATATCTGAAATTGTTGAGGCTGATGTAGCATTCTAAGACGTACAAAAAAGTCTCTTGGACCCATACCCAAAAACCTACAGGAAGTCGGCCATCTTCGATTGAAGGTGTCATTTTTCCCCAATTCCAGGCCTCCTATTTGAATGAACTTGTCCTAGGGCAGTTGACCCAGTGACACCAAAATGGCTCCAGATCATCTACACAAGTAGCCCATCAAAAGTTCTGTGTGGTTTAACAAAATGTTCAACGGCCTTGTCACACCAGGTCGTTGAATTTAACCTTGGATTTTCTCTCGCCACAGACATTTGTGGTGCACTCATTCAGACATGCTTTGCACAATCAAGCTAAAATTGTAATCACTAATGTGCACACCCAGGCTGAACCCATAACTACAGATTCAAGGCTATGGGTGCAAGAGCGCCCCCTACAGAAGCACATACATTTTGTATGGCGTCCACAAAATTAGTTTCTCTGAAATGCATGAAAATTGGTGTCAACATTGCTGAAATTATCCTGATCAAAAAACTCAATCAGACCCATGCCCTCTTTTGCACGCCACAGCTGTGACCACCTCCCAAATACCGGATTGGTTGTATATTGAAAGCGGAAGATGCAGGTCCCCCTAAATGCAGGTCCCCCTAAATGCAGGTCCCCCTAAATGCAGGGCGTTGGGTAGAGATATTCTGGCCATCGTTCTGATCGAGCGAAGGCGCGGAAGGTCACCGAGCGCGCCTCGGCTCGAAGCGAGCCAGGGGTGGACGCGCGCCGGGTGGCGAGGGCCCGATCATCACCGCTTGCGGTTTTAATTATTATTAATTTTCTTAAGGATCAATAAACCATCTATCTATCTATCTATCTATCTATCTATCTATCTATCTATCTATCTATCTATCTATCTATCTATCTGTTTTGAACCTTTCAGATTTGTAGTACTGTACACACAAGAATATAAATTCATGTAATACTACATTAATTAATCAGTCAGCAGCTAGTGATACATTTTATCATTTATAGAACTGGTTCCAGCCTCATGATGTCGTATTTTTAATCTTTTAGAAGACTTCTGTGTTTTGCATGTGTATTGAAACAAAACAAGATATTTAAACTCAGCACAAAAAGAAAGAAAATTTGTGTTTGGAGCCACATTTGTAAGGAAAATGCATTTGTGGGTCGAGCAGCAGAGTTGAGTTTGTGGGTCGGGCAGCAGAGTTGAGTTTGTGGGTCGAGCAGCAGAGTTGAGTTTGTGGGTCGAGCAGCAGAGTTGAGTTTGTGGGCTGCACCCATGAAAAACTTGCCAGATCTTCTCTGCTGATGTCAAACAGCTGATGCTGCTGTTGACTGTGTTTGGAGCTGCTGGTCCTTCAGGTGCTGACAGTCAGGCTCGTCATCACTGGAGGGATTCTCAGTGCAACAATGGGATGCCGTCCCACAGTGGTGTGGGACCGAGCTGGTGACCAGCATGAGGAGGAGGTGCCTGGCTGCTGTGGCTGTGTGTGGTTCTTCCACATGCTGCTGAGGCTCCTGTTTGTTACATGAATAAATTATTAAATCACCAATATGCCAGACTTCACTCATCCAATCCAATAAAGGGCATCAAACAGGTGTCAACAGCAGAATCAGCTTTTTGGCACCGGCAGAGGAGATCTGGTAAGTTTTTCATTGGTGCAACACAAAAACTCAGCTCTGTTGCTCGACCCGTCTTACAAATGTGGCTCCATTTAAGGGGAATAAACAGACGTTCCAGTGGTATAAGATTTAGTGCCAAGAAACATTGTTACAAATGAAATAATCAAACACAAATTTCCTTTCTAGACTTATATGTTTTGCATGTAAAACCTTGAGTTTTAATGTGACTTTAACCACAAAAATACTGCAGTAGAGAAGTACATGACTCTGGGAAAGTCAAGAGGAGTGTAATAAGACTAAGTATAAAGTAGCAGATAAGTATAGTACTTGAGCTCAACTGACTGGTGAATATTTTTCTTTGAGGTCGGGTTATGATATTCAGTGCATGTGTCAGACTGAAAAGTGAAAAAAGGTCCAGTATGTTTAAATTATAAGAACGTCTTTTCTCTTAAACAGTCCCAGTCAGTGAATTTAAACAAGTTAAGCTCCTACCAGCAGTATGTCAGGGCCCACAGCCGCATTTCTCCAAAGGGCACACGTCATGCTAGATTACTTTCCCAGAGCACCCTTTTCAACTCTGTCGGTTTTGGCAAAATAAATGTTGGGCTTTCTTTCCTTTCAGAATGGCGGGATCATACAGGGTTTTCTATTTTTAGGCGAACTGGCTGCTGCTCCGGCCTCTCTGTGCTTCATGGTGCTTGGTGTCCAACACATGAGGGCGCTGTTTCACACTTAAGGTCAGACTGTCAGACTGTAGTGGAACAATAAAGGGGTGAGAAGTGCTCACAGTGGGCCTGCACACTCAGTGCACCTGCTTCTAGTAGTGAGTGAGGCGAGACCCGCGAAGGAGGAGCCGCTTGTACCTGCTGATTTTATATTCAGAGAGCTGAGTTTGCTTTAGCAACAAAAAGAGTTGTTTGTAAACATTAATGACACAATGATACATATAAACACAACAGGCCTAAATGTTTCTTTCAAATCCAGCAAAACATGAATTTCTTCCACAGAAAATTTTCCCCTCTCAGCCTACAGCTGACTTTGTAACGTGCTCAGCTGTGTCTGTACCTTTCCTTTAGCTCATGTTTCAGCCTTTCTCTTTATATTAGAAGGATGTTTGGCCTGTCCTCGTGTTTAATACTGTTTATACTCCAGCATAAAGAAACAATACAATGTAATATTTCAGAGTGGTTACAGTGTGTTTTTTATACTCCATAGCATGTTTCCCGTTACTGCCATTCGTTATGTAGTACTGAGCCCCAGCTACATCACTGCTATACCCGCGCTGACCTCAAGGAAAAATGCATGATTGTAGTTTTGAGCGTATGGGATACTGAGTTACGATCATGTTTTAGCTTTGCTGCAATATTAAAGTGAGTATAAGTTATTATGGCAGGAGTATGAATTCTTTTCTGTGATTTTGAACTTTGCGGACCTGCTGTTCATTGCGCCACAAAGGCCACCTTCAAAAACCCCGACGCGCCACCCTCTCTCCTTCCCTCTCTCCCTCCCTCCTCCTCTTCTTCTTTTCTTTCTGCTGCTTCCCCAGTGCTGCAGGTTGAATTCATTGCCCCTATTTCCTGTCACATGGGCTAGAAATAGGATCCCTGTTTTCTACTATCTGGTCTCGTCGTAGTGGTGTCAGTGTAGTAGTAGCTGTAGGACCTTTCTTGAAGTTACGGGACTTTTTAATCACCGGTCAAAGCGCGACTCCTGCACAGACACAGTCAGCCAGCCCAGCAGCCCGCCGGTCTGCGCACCCGTCCGTCCGGCTGCACTTCACCTGAGAGCGAATTCACACTCTTTAATCATACGATGGATTCCTGGACCGTCACCTCTGCTCTCCTCCTCGCTGGCTTTATTTCTTCCGCGGCTTTTAGCCATTTCGACTCCGGTAAGTCAAACTTTTCTTCTCGCCTTTTCCCCACAACGCGTCGGCGTCTCCAAAGTTGCTCTTTTGCGCGCCGCACAAGCTCTTATTTTAACAGAAACAGCACAGCGCACAATGAAAGTGCATCAGTCCTAATAATATAATGGCGTTTTCTTATTTGTCGCGTTATCCCACATCATGCCGTTAGCACTAACTTCATTCATGCATTATCTGTGATGGTTGAAATCCCAGCACGGCTCAGATCCCCGTGAGCTGTTTAATTGAGAGGTTTGCAGAGCGCAGCCCGAAGCTCGGAGAGGATCTGTTTTCATGTTTCGTTTGGAGAGAGGAGAGGTGCTCCGGAGCGACGCGGCCGGGCTGATGGTCAGGCGTCTCCTCCACACCTACTAACACAAACACTGTGAGGTGTCCGGGACGAATTCGCACCCAGTGGAGTGACGTTCACGGATCATAGGTCACCTTTATTGAAAAACGTCCTGTTCTGCCTCAAACCTGCAGCCTTCACACACTCTGCTCTGCCAACACATCCTGCACTCCCTCCTCTGCAGCCTCTGTGGCTCAAGTCACATTAATGCACTTTAACCGACTGCATTTTCAGCTTCTTCTGCCAGAAATGGATCACTTTGTTCCCAACATTTATTTACCAGCCCGCGCACTGCTGGGTGTTTAACTGAACCATGCAGACACGGGCTCTCCCGGATTGAACTCTGCTCAGTCATCTGATAGCACCCGTTTCATTTGCCATTAAGTTCAGATTAATACGCACAGGGTCCGCTTGCGTGTATGTGCGGGACTTCAAAGTAACAGCCGGATCCCCAGTGAGAGCCTCCTTCTGAGACTATTTTGTTTAAATGTGAATATCTAATAATGATGACCGCACTAACCAGCTTCTCCCTGCTGTAATTTGTGCCGCGTTTCATGTCGAAGCAGCAAATCCTCATGCTTTCCTTTTTAATTTTTTTGTCTCTTAATTATACCCTTGGATTTCAAATTAGAGGGTCCACCATCTGGGCTAGTGCGTAAGTACTCCCATGTGTACCTATGTATTAACAAAGTATTTAAAGCAATGGCATTCCCCCTCATAACACAGGGGAGAAGAAAAGGCCAAGTTTATGTTTAGTTTGTCAGCTGTGCCATATTTACTGTAAAGTAAAACAATAATTTAATGTCTCTACAAGAAGCCAGTCTCTTGTTGTAGATGATAGAAATGACTCAGGCTCCCTTTGCTGCTTTAAGGTTAAATCCCCTTCCTTTGACCGGCCTGTGAGGTCAAACTGAATGTTAAAGCCAGCAGCAGCTGAGGGAGGAATGCCGTCTGGATGAACGGTTCGGATGTTTTCTGTTTTTGGTTATTGTTGCTAAATGTTACAAAGAGTTTAACAGGCACAAAGCTGGACAGCCATATACACACACACATATATATATATATATATATAAAGGCAGCCTAATGGACTCTGCGGAGCAGGCAGAGCTGAATTGCTCTGAACTGTTTGATTCCATGTCTGCATGAATGTAACGAATGTGAACAGAACTGTCAAAAGAATCCGGGGAACATCTGTAATGTTGTTAAGCAACAAATCAGAGCCTGTGCAAGTGTGGATTTTTTCAGCAGAGCAGAATTTTCCTTTTACCTGCTGAAGTCATTACATGCAGCAGTTTATTGATGTTGACCTGCTGCCGCCTTAGTGAGACAGCACCTGAGACAGTCACACTTGAGATGCTTTCTCTGTCCTCGTGAACTGCAGCTTCGCATCACGCAGAGTGTATTAGCACCAAAGTGTTCTTCGTTTTCCTGCTGAGCGGTAATAATGCACTTTGTGCTGTGCACACGTGCACACGCACGCACCTTAGTGCATGTGTATCTAAGGGTTAGAGATGGCACGTTGGCTGCAGCGGCGGAGCATTTAAGTGCCTTTATGCAATGCACAACATGCGAGTGCGCTCTTCTCCTTCCATACAGCACACTTAACACTCCCACTATAGAGTGCTAGTTAACCACAGACCCTTATCTGTATAAAGAGCTTTATAAAGTAACTCATTTAGCCTCCCACATGCTGTTGTTCCTGACTGCGTCCTGCTGTTGTTTTCTTGGCAGCTGCTTACAGATGTACACACAAGTAGAAGCTGAAGCCTGTCAGAGCTGTCAAGATGAAGTGTAATTGAGTTGGTCTGTGAGCCAGTAATGATCCAGCTCGTGGCATTGATTTATGATGTTCTTCGTGTTTCTGGGATCCAGGACTGGCTTCACTGGCAGGTAGAAGATGGGTGAACGCCGCTGAAACTGACATGCATGTGTAGCTTTTTGTTTATGGAAGCGGTTCGCACAGCTTTGTGATGAATGTGTTGATGTTACAATATGGTGGCTTCCTTTTAGAGATATCCTTTTAAACTTTCAAGTCTGGGAGAGCAAGCTGTTTTCCTCTTAGTACACGATGGTGCGCCCCATCATTTATCTTAGCTCCTCCCTGCTCGGTCAGTTTGAGAAGATTGATGCCACTCTCATACCTGTCTGTGGGGCATCAGCCTGTGGGTGAGCTGGCTTAGCTTAGCTTACAAGAATGAGCACAAAGTCCATCTCGCAGCAACTTTACAGTTCACTAACCATTTACAGTTTTGTTTTATCCACCCACACATGCATAAAGGGTTATTATGCTCACCGTGGGCTGGAGCCCGTCCCAGCTGTTATTGGGTCAGAGGTAATGTACAGTAGTATACATCACAGGCCATCATAGGGTTAAAGACAGACACACACTCTCCCACACACACTTACAGAGGGTCAAAATCACTAATTAACCTAACAAGCCTTTGGGTGGTGCGAGGAAACTGGAACGTCAGGAAGAAACCTCAAAGGCATAGAGAGAACATGCCAGCTCCACCTACAAGGTCCAGGAGGTTTCAGACCAACAACCCTATTGCCTTGCTCACTGATTCCAAATTTAAAGAGTCACATGGCAAAAATTAGAAACCCTTGTGCTCCTGAGTGTACCCGAGTAACTGACCACTGAAAAATTCATTTCATTTAGTTTTCTAAGATGTAAAAATATATTCCATCTCATCTTGGTGCCCCTCCCTGAGGTATTTTCCTGTTAAAAGGGAGTTTTTCCTTCCCACTGTCGCCAAGTGCTTTCTCATAGGGGGTTGTCTGATTGTTGGGGGTTTGCACTGAATTATTGAGTCTTTACCTTACAAAATAAAGTGCTTTCAGGTGACTGTTGTTGTGATTTGGCGCTATGTAAATAAAACTGAATCAACTTTTCACACCCCTGTTTTTTTTATTATTATTATTTATTCAACGCACTTAGTGAAAAGTTAGCAGTACTTCTTGCAGTACTTCTTACAGTACTGTCTCGCTCTCCCGCCTTCTCTCTCCAGCTAACGGTGAGCAGCGCTCAGTCAGAATTTGAGAGAATCTGTGTTGCTTCCATCCAACACCACATCTCTGTGATCATTTAGCTCGAGGACAGCCACTATTTCAAGTCTGTGTATGATGATTTTGTCGGCTGACTTTGCGCTTACAGAAACTTGAGGCGTGGCCAGCAGAGGGCAACAAGAATGAATTCACAAATAATCTGATTGTATAGAAAGTTCTGAGAAAATGGCCGTGCTGTCAACAAGATTTATGACCTCAGTACACAGTTACGCGTTTATTCAATTCAATTCAATTTTATTTATATAGCGCCAAATCACAACAGTCGCCTCAAGGCGCTTTGTATTGTGGGTAAAGACCCTGCAATAACACAATAACAAACACGTTCATGATATTTAGTTTTAAGTTTTATGTAATATACCATAATGCACATACTGTAAATTATGTTCCTAATAAATAGAGGGTCATGCAGGATGGGATTTAGGGTGTGGCTGCTGTGACTGAGACGTCGCCGCTGCTGCGTGCAGTGTCCTCGACTTCTTTGTCAAATCCACCGCAGCTCATCTCGGGCTGTTTTCTCACCAGCAGTTGTTTATTTGCAGCCTGTGCATTAAACACATGGAGTTATGCTCTCTGCATCTCTTGATGCACCTTTTAAAGGAAAACAGTTAGCTTTGGTTGTGTCAAGCTGAGACTTGAAAAGGACAGGCTGTGGCATTTTGGCATATGGTATGCACTCTCATTATGTGATCACAGGAGACAGAGCTGTCAGAAATAAGCCCTGATGAAAAAAACATCAGGTTAATATCAGGCTGTGCTCGACCAGCTGAATCTCAGCTGAAGAGCTGCTTTTGCCTTAACTAGACATGCGTGAAGTAATGCCACACGGTAAGATTTTTAAAGTCAGTGATGTAGCTTATCAAATGAACTGCAGAACCAGCTATGCCTTATATGTGAGTTTTTAAACCTTGATTCAGCATGGGCCTCTGAAGAAGAGCAGAAACTAAATAAACTGATGGTTGGATGAATGGCCACATGTGCTGGGATTCCTCTGACTTGCATTTAAACTGCTGCATAAACTGGAAACCCTCTGTTGCATCTGGCATCCCTCTTTTTTTCCCCTGTTCTGTGTCTGATCGCTATCCAGCGGGCCATGACGTTGGCCTCGACTCTGTCCAATTCATCGCCCTCGACCAGAGGCAGACCTGAGCATGTTGCCCTGCAGTAGGCGAGGAAAAACTGGTTCATAACACAGCGCAGAAGTTGCAGCTTCGCTTTGGCAGCCGTTATGCAGCTTCTGTCTCTGCTGGCTTGATGTGTGATTGATAGGAGTTATTTTCAGATATTTGGCACAGTGTCAAGTTAGCATGAATTGGCTGTGTGTTTGTGCTTGTCTAGCCTCACCTCTCTGTGAAAAACAGGGGAAGCATGGCAGAAGCCTCAGTGTTTAGGGGGAGAAATAACAATTAGCTTTGCCATAATCATCAGTGAAACCTGGAACAGTTTGTCAAAATCCATTCAGGTCACTGAACTCGTGCACAGCAGTGCAGGTAAAAGGTCGCATGCACGCTCACAGCCACATGCTAACATGCCATTAGCGTGTGGCTATTACCGAGTTCTTCACTGTTATCCTGTTTTAGCTTAAAAGCGGACCCAAAAAAGCCGATTCAAACAGCAGCGGGCAGGTTTGCAGTGTTTGTTGTAAAGAATGATTTGTTCATGGTTTGAAGGCATTTGTGGGAAATTCAGTGGCACTGTGGACTAGTGCACGGGAACTCTGTTAGAGAGGAGACAAGAGATTAACTGGAGTCCAAGAACATGATGATAATCATAAAAGCAAGCCAGAGGGAGGCTAACCGTCTTGGAGGGGGTGTGAAGGCAACTTGGCGAGTATCAGAGCTGGTGGAGAGGGCAGGTGGACAGCGGGCAGGCAGGTGAAGATGTAATTCACTTCTTTGACAGATTGAAGAGAACTGGTGAGTAGTCCTGCAGCTTTCTACAAGGAACAGGTGAACAGGTTTTCAGGTAAGTGATGTTTCTGAGGAGGTCCGAGCTGGTTCCTAGAAGAAGCACAAACAGCCGCTCGAAAACAACAGGCGGCAGAGATGGCCGAATGTTTAGCATTGGCGGAGAACTGTTGCAGCCTGTGGCCCCCGCCTGTAGGTTACAGTACAGTTAAAAAAAAAACAGCGTCCATCTTTCCTGTCGAGAGTTCAAACATTTAGCATTTAGCAGATATGGAAGGTTTTTATTATCAGTCCCAACAACAAAAGGTTGCTCAGCTTCCTCCAATCAATGTCTCCACTCCTCCAAGGCTAACTTTAGTGCAACTCACAGCTCTGAACTTCATAATTTCTCCCTGCAGAGGTTAGACGCACCGGGATGTAATTTACCTCCCACTCCGATTCAGAAGTGGATACCTCGACCACAGGCCGCTGATGGGGGTCAGGTTGGAGCAGGGTTGGTTGACTAAAGTTCATAATGAAATGTCTGTAGAAATTTGCAGACCCGGGAATCATTGCGACTGCTTACCTGAAGTGCGTGTTGGCCAGTCCAAGACAGCTTTAACTTTCTCCGGATCCATCTTCACCGCCCGCTCTCCTGAATGCAACCTAGGAAAGATACTGTTGTAGCACGAAATTCACACTTTCCAGCCTTTACCACAGTCTGTTCTCCATCCTTTAACACCTTTCTCACATGTTCCCGGTGTTGTGGGAGATCCTTGGGGGAAAAAAAAAGAGAATGTCATCTAGATAAACAAAAACAAAAATGTTCAAAAAAGTTCGGTTCAACCCATAAGGGTCAATACGCGGTCTGAGAGTCCTTTGTGTTGATGAGCCTGCACCTCCCAGAGAGGAGGATGGTCGATGATACCAGCTGTGGGCCTTTAATGTAGGTTTCCATTCAGGATGGGAGAGAACTCCGAGTGAGGAAGTAAACTGTCGGGGAACCTTCATGAAACAGAACAGCAAACCTAATGAAACACTTAAATCACTCACCCAGCTGAAAAGGTAAAGAAGCTATAGCTAAAGCTAGCCACAGCTCAGAGACCAGCCTTAAGCCAGCAGCCTCGGTATGAGCAACGGATCAAACCAGGAAAATTATGGAGACCAGTAAAAATGTGAAAAGGATCAATGTCCTGTTAAACTGGAAAACGATCTAAGTTACTTACATTTGTTTAGTTATGAAAAATCTCAGGCCTGCTTTTGCTTTGTGACATAAATATGTGACATAAATGTGGGCGTGCAGCAGCTCACGTTCATTTAATTATCTGTGCCTCGTTCCAGCAGCAGAGCACTTTATTTTCAGAGTTTAGCTCAGAGAAGATCCTGTGACTTACTGCAGTTTGGGGAAAATTGTAGAATTGTTATTTTCCATTAATATGAATATAAAAATTTTCATAAAATGTGCCGTCCATTATGGTTCCTAGAAAGGAAATCAGAGTCGGCAGGCCACAGAAAAATTGGAAATTGGTGTTAAACTGTAGATTAAATAGAAACTTCCTGAGGACTTCTTGTTTTTGCAGGTTCCAGTTTGAATTTAATCAATTTTATGATTATTTGGTTGTTTATGAAATGAAAGAAGAAAAGACAAAGCATAAATGGTCATCAAAGATGGCTACATGTGTGTGTGTGTGTGTGTGTGTGTGTGTGTGTGTGTGTGTGTGTGTGTGTGTGTGAAGTTCAAACTGTGAAGCAGCTGTTACCATCTGGAGTTACTATAAACTTTCAGTGTTCCTACTCAGGAGTTTAAAGGGGTCATGTCAAGTGTCAGAAGAAGAGGTTCCACCCCCCCAGCTACACTCACACTCATATAAGCGCACACACACACACACACACACACACACATGCAGCACACTGTCTGTCTCCACTCATCTCCCTCTTTCATCCAGTCAGCATCCTCAATCTTTCTTGACTTCATCTCCTCTCAGCTCGTCCGTGCAGCCTGTGCAGTTTATGAGTGGGCTCCATCAACCTTTGCACCCTTGAGACGGAGTCATCTTGGTGAGTGTGAGCGAAGGAGCGATGCTCCGAGTCTATCCCCCAGAAGGATAATAACAGGCCATCCTCAGCCGTTTGAAGAATCACGAGCTTGTGTTGGCAGAGGTGATCGCAGTGAAGCATCGATTTGAGGAGAGACGGCGGGTTCTTTAAAGAGTTTAACATAAGGACTAAATCCTCAGTGCCCAGCGTGCGGAGTGTCAGGGAGCATTATAGGAAGTGGAGAGCAGGGAGTCTGGGTCTCAGATGTGGGGGCTGTGGTTCCCCCTGCTTTTCCGGTTTAAGGATGGAGATGGAAACCTCTCATCCCCTTGTGAGCTTCTGTGCAGCAGACGCACATTCGCACAAACCACTAGCGTAGATTGGTGTTGGTGTGCTCTGTGTGTGCGCCGAGCTACACGAGTGATCGTGTGTAGCAGTTAGGGGAAGTTTTAGTCCTTTCCAGGCTTGGATCTGGAGTAAAGTGGGAGCCAGATGAAAACCAGCCTGCATTAATCAATATAATTGTTCAATAATGGCGGATTAAACTCAATGATTTACTCACTGATACATTTTCAAAGAATTAGCACCCACTTTAGCACACAAAGAAATGCTTGACTCAAAGAATTTGACTAATGCACTGAAGCATTTGCCGTCGGGGGGCAGCCCCACTGATTTATTTCTTTCTGTTATTTTTTTATTGCAGTTATTGCAAAAGTTATTGCTGCGATTTGTATGTATTTGTGTATCGTGTGTGACAGTTATTGGAAGAAGAAAATAAAACTAATTCCGACCCATTTCTCTGCTCCTACATCAACTCCCGAGCCTCAAATGCAGCGCGGCTAAAGGGACGCTGCTCCGGGTAATAGTTGCACATTGCCACATTATGACCACTGGAGGATGTTTCCCAGCCCGCAGCAGCCGTGATGCTCAGGGAGCATAATACTGAATCCAGCACCTGTGTTTTCAGGTAAACCAGTTAGTTTGGATTATATGTAGTATAATGCTAAAAGAGTTCAGTACTGTGTTATGAACTGAAGTGTATTGTCCCAATAACATGATGAGGGCTAATGTAGTGACAGTCAAATCAAATGTTTGCTTCCGGGCTGGAAACTTTATTTCTTTAACATTTTGAGTGCCTCGTGTCACGTGACATCGCACTGATGAGCTTAGTCCATTAGGTTCATATCTCAGGATTTCACACTGAATTTTTTTTGGATGAATAGATTGCACTCGTGCTAAGAGGAAGAGCACGTTTTGGAGCTGCTGCCAGTTCGTGCACGACTTTAGAAATAATATAGAGCCTCACGTTTCCCTCAAGGGCGTGCAAAAGTGGCTGCATCGGTCACAGGACAGAGCAATCTACCGGAGAGACACATGGCTGCTTCTGCTTCTGCCGTTTCTCTCATCACTCATTGGAATAATGAGTAAGCTGATGAATAGGCTAATGTCCCTAAAAGATCTGTACACCCCTTAAACCCGCTTTTATGTGTCCTGTGGGATCCGTGCAGGTCCAGTTTGTCCTGGTCGTGGCAGTCTGTCTCCCTTTAATGCTGCATGGATGCATAATGAGACAAAAAGCACATAAACTGGCACCATAAATGTTTAATGCAGTGCCCCCAATAGGTTAAGTTCAGCAAAGCAACAAAATGAAAGCTGCACATACTGTTTTCGTCTGGTGCGGGGACTTTCTTAAAATGCTTCAATGCCAGTGTGCATGAAGGAGTAATGCAGTGATAGCCTGTGGCCACTAAGGCAGGCAGTCAGAAAGTTACTCTTCATAGTCAGAAAACTGTAGATGGAGAAATGCTGACCTTTTCTTACAAAGCAGGAAGTATCGGGGACGTTTCTGCACTGAATAACTCAAATGCACGAGTCTTTGTTTTTTTTTCCTACTATCACATTTGATTGACAGCTGATTTGGTTATGAAATGGTTGTGAACAGACAGCCACACAAAATCCACTCGGTGTATCCAGACTGTTACCACTTTTTAAAAAAATATATAAACATCAGTCCATCTACATGTAAATTCAGTGTCATTGCGTTTTGCATGGTAAAGCTGCATGTGCGGACTGTCACAGCGCTCAGCTCAGCTCGGTGTCCGCCTCAGTAGCAGAATAGATGGACTTCCACCTTCTCAGTGCATGCACCTTCTTACTCTTCAGTTAAATTCAGTTTTATTTCTATAGCACCAAATCACTGTAGAGATCCTGCAATCATGCTGCTCCTCTCGATCAATAGCGTTTTGCTTCCTTTTGATGGTGTTGATGAGATGATGATGATGATGTAAGGCAGTTCTTTTACTTATGAAAGTCCATCACTGACTTCTGTTTGGTAGATGGTCTGCTCTAACAGCTGAGCCAGTCTCTCGGTGAAACTTTGTGCATTTCTGGCGTCTTGTTTTTAAGGTGGACTTTGTTGCACCTTTAGAGTTTTCCTCAAACAGCTGATTGTTTGGAGGATGCACTGTATGTTTTAATGGGGCCTGTTATGAATAAGTTAGATAAAAACATATGTGCAGCAGCACAAAGTTGCTGCACAAAGAGACCAGAAAGTCTGAGTTTGTGTTTCTTAGACTCACATACTCAGCCTGTCTTGACTTGTGAAGACAGGTCAAAATAATGAAGAATTCCCTCATTTGCTTGGCAAAAACTAAGATGAATATGACTCATAGTTTGGAGCATGTTACAAATGTGTGTTTCTGAGACCAGCTGCTGCTCCTGTAGTTCCTGTTGACCTCTGGGTGGTGTCCCTGAAGGTCGAGCTGCAGGAGATGGCCTTGTTCTCCGGTGCCGGGGGCCTGGACCGCCCGGTAAAACCACCGAGAGAGAAACAGAGGAGAATCAGGCGGAGTTATTATAAACACAATCGTGCTTATTATCGTGCTTATTATCGTGCCACTGCGATTCTCGTCCTGTCGTGTTCAAAGGCTTACATTCCTTTGATCGAAGCACCTCGGCGTGTGTCGCTCCTCGCTCGCTCCACTTCTCTTATTAAACTTCCGCTGAGTGAAGCTCTTTCGCTCCCTGTGCAAATCACCACCTGTTCAGGCGGTTGGCTGGGTGACCCATCATGCAAAACACCCAGACCTGTTCCAGCTTCAGGATTTATGATGGCAAAGGAGGCGCACTGATACCCACCCCACCCACACACACACACACACACACACACAGGTGACACGCCATGACAGATGCAGTAGTCATGTTGATCACAAACTGTCCCCAAACAAAGTGCTGAGAGGTTGAGTGTGTCACCCCGTTCCCTGCTCCACGGAGGCGGCCCTGTGAGGCAACATGGAATTAAGCTGTCAGGCTGCTGCCGGCTGTACACAACTGTCAGGCTTTAAAGAGATAAACAATGTTTAGGTGGGGGAGCGCACTCATGTGGTCAGAATACTGGTTTATGAGGTTTTGCCGCTCAAAGGTCAGTTGAGAGCAGTCAGAGTGTTTTGCTGACTGGCTGTGACATGTCGGTTTGGGGCTGAGAAAAGTGCTACCTTATCCTTTGTGTTCTCCGAGTCGTCTTCCTTCCTCTCCTGCAGCTGATTCACGTCTCTCTTCCTATTTTCACGCTGTTATGCATAAGCCGTGCTGCCCGGCCCCTTTCGTGTACCTCGACATTTGCATGTGCGTGAGGAGACCGGCTGGAGTCGGCTCCGAGTGCCGCTCTCTCTGAGCTTTGCTGGTGCTCCGTGCTGGAGTCGGCTCCGAGTGCCGCTCTCTCTGAGCTTTGCTGGTGCTCCGTGCAGGAGTCGGAGCCCATCAGCTGGAACACTCTCTGGGGCAAGAGGGCAAATCAAACACTCAGAAAACAGTAATGAAATCCTGCAGAGCCTCGTGTTCTATGAATTCTATTAACTCTCAAACAAACAAGTGTTTTCATTATCAAAGCTCAGTTTCATTCACAGAGAATGGAATTTTAAGGCCCCGGGGAGGAAGTGGCTGATGCATGAAAGCATTACACAAAATATGACTTTCTGCCACAAAGCTGGATTTAGATCATGATGACGTGAGGTGAGCGCTATCAGCTCTGGCTGCGCTGATAAAAGGAAGTGCAGCTTTGCCGTCCTCTAACAGCTTCCGCTGGCTGATGTATTGTTTCTGCATTTCAAGGAGAAGCGGGGATAAAAAACTATTAGCCTTCAGTTTGGTTTGCTTTGGTAGCGGCTCAGAAGCACACCAGCTTCCTGTCTCTGTAGTTCGTGCTATTAATACGACCCTGACGTGGTATGATTAGGGTAAATTAGCTGTTATTCTTTCTTTGAATCAAACATGCAGCATGTTCCAAACATCTTTCCAGTGATAGGTTGGGTGTTTTGGCAAAGACGTCCACAGACAGAGTTTCAAAGCAACCATGTATTTTTGTGGTGTCACATGCAGTTTGGAGTTTTGAGAAGCGTAACCAAGAACACAACGGCAGGATATTGAATTGCTACTGTGAGACATGACCTGTCCGGCGAACTTTCCTTCTTTTTATACTGCAGTTATGGTTGGGCCGGGGCCACTGAGGTCTGTGCTCTGCTGTGGTAGAGTAATGGAAACCACTTTAAATAAATGGAGAGTAATTTTGCTGCTGAGCCTCAGGGCCTGGTTTGTGTCCAGCTGCAGCAGTTTGTGGCCGGAGAGGCAAATTTTCACCTTTCTCCCCTTTGCAGGAAACGCCCACAGCTAGTGACGATTTCACGAGGCCGAGCGAGCGGACACGGCTAAACGGACAGAGCAAACATTTGGGCAAGTGAAGGGAGCGGGCACGGCTAAGACAGCAAGCAGAGGAACGAGGCCAGCGGTGGACAGAGCAAAGAAGCCATGACGGGGAAGCAGAGGGCGACATCAAACATGTGGTCGCTTTGTTTTAGGAATATGGAAATAAATGACCATCAACATAAGCTGCGATGCACTCCAACCCATGACCCAGAATATGAGATTTTTGCCATGCTAAAATTATCTTGCCAATTATGGGAAATATTTCAATTATTTACACTACCTCCAAAAAAGTCGGGTTATTAGAGTTGTTCTTGTTCATCATGACTGAGACCTCACAGGGTTACCTGAGCTTCAAAAGTTCAAGGACTTCCCTTTAGAAGTGCAGAGGAGCATCTCAGTCAAACGCTTTCACAAGCGGCCATTGTCCCTGAAGCCATGGAGCCGCTCATATCCCATTGCAGTGCCTTTCAGAGAGGCTTCGAGTCAAAAGGGATGTAACCCAAGTCGCCAAGAGGCCCTGATTTAGTTGTCTGTCCTGCAGCAAAGGTGAATACAGCTCTCAGAGGTGAACACAAAACGGGCTGGGTCTGCCGCAGCCTACGTGGCACCGGCCCACAACCCACACCGACCGAGGAGTGGTCACACTCGGCCGATGCCATGAAACAAAATCCACCGGCCCTCAATGGATCCCACGTAATGGATCCCCTTCTCAGGGCGGCCGGTGGGATGCCCCCTGTCTGTTACCAGAGCCATCTGGTTCCCAGTGCTGCTGGTCTTCCCACAGCCGCACAAACCACAATGAAAAAGATCGCTTTCACAGTCGAGATCGGGAACTGGAGACGTGGCTGCTTAAAAGGGGGCTGATGTTGAACATTGCGGTCCCCTCTGTAGCAGCCCATTGTGCTGTTGTTATTGTGTCCCTCTAAGTGCACTCAATTGCGGTCTATCTGACAATGTTTTGTGATTTCATGCGGTTCAGATGGGCTTTATTAATTCTCCGACCTGGTCACACAGGCAAGATAATTACACGAGAAGGATTTAAACATGTCGGGCAGAATCAGGAGTCGCTCCCCAAACTGAGATAAATGCGTCGTTTGGCGAGCTGATTGCAGCGAGGCCTGAAACATGGAAGCGTGTGTGTCAGCGTAGCAGGGGATTAAGGCGAAAAGGAGATGTTCTGTTCAATGTAAACAGATTTAAAGTGTAAAAGAAAATCTAAACACGACCGAGAACGCCGAAGGAGCAGAGCAGTCCCTCCATCCGCATTTACAAAGACCGACTAAACAAACATGCTGCGGCCTTTATTCCTATTTGTTTACCGCTCTGCAAATGAGCATGTTGGAGATTCATTGGATACAGATGGGTGCATGTTTGCGCTCCACACATGGAGTCTGTTAATCCACCAGCGCAGAAGTAAAAGTTGCCCAAATTCAATATAGATTTTGTCCATTTTTGTCTGCTGGCAAGTAAACTCCTTGTTGTCGTCCGCAGTGCCCGAAGCGCAAATGAAATCCAGCTTTTGTCCGTTTTAGCTGCAGTTAATGACAGCATGCGAGCCTAAGCCTCACTCAGACTCTAGATTAACTTAAGACCAGCTTCCAGTAACCATGTTGTTCCATTTCTAGAAGCACAATTACCGAAAAAGAGCCTCAAGCCTCCGGATCTCCCAGCTTCCATACGGCCTTGGTGGTTAGATTGGAGAATATCTCAGCGCACTTCTGCTTTTCAGGGCAGAATACGAAACCGTTTCGATAACTCGGTATCCGCTCAGGTAAACTTTAAAGCAAGAACGTCTTTATTTCTCAGTGCAGCGTCTTCCATATAAGGATTTTTTTCTGAAGATTTGGATTTAGGAAATGTCTCAGGGACAGAGTGAATGACACAGATGTGATAAAACTTCATCTGCTGTTTCCTATTACTATTGATTAAATATGAAATATTTAATAATAATAATAATAAACAATACAATAAAGACAAAACCCACCCATATAACTCCTCTGGACTCCAACTGTGCCTGAGTCAGAGATGAATTATCCCTCCTCGCTTACTGGCATGGGTTTACTCAGTCCCCAAATTAAATTTTTTGTGTCATGTATGACTGCTGGCAATAAAAATGCTTCATAACAGGAAATGACCAATCAAAACAGTAGAGCAGAAATACATAAACTCTCTTCAAAGCAGAATCAAGTGAGTGTTCTGCCAGAAGAAAGTTCTGCACAACAGCAGATAAGGAGATCCAGCTTCCTCGCGCTGCCTCTGCTGATTCACTGAGAGGGCGATGAGTAAACATTCAGTTTTAATAATGACGTCTGTTTAGGACAAACAGAAAAACAGAGTTTTTGATCTGGTTTAGTAGTTTGGTTTCTGTTTGGTACTTTTGGGTTTTTGCATTAGCACGCTGCGATCCCTGCACTCGAGGCCTTTACTTATCCCAGTCAGACCTGGACCCTGTAATCACACAGGACCTCAGGGGGGGGGGGTCACTAATGGCTGCACACAAACCCCTGCAACAGCTCTGACAGAACCTCAGCTCAAACAAAACCACATATAATTTACATTCCTCAGATACCAGGTAACCTGAGCGCAAACGGGACGATCGAAAACAGGTGTGTTTGGAGGCAAAACCTCCTTCGTGGTTTACCTTCCTTTCAGGTGCCGCCTGGCTTCCATGTTAGCTTAAGATGGCATACCTTACAGGGCAAAGGGCATCCCCCAAATCTAATTTACATAGTCTCCTCTGTCTCTCCCAGTTTGAGAGCTATCAGCTGTACAGGGTTCTGCTTTCTCTTGAATATAATGGAAATGGATGGCACTCGCTTTGTGGAGCTCAAAATAAATACCTATGAAAAATTCAGCAGCAGTTTCTCTTTCCAGAAATCTTTCCACAAACCTAGAAGAAGAATGCTGCTAGCACGAGCCACGTCAGGTGGAGGATACCTTTCGACCAAGTTCCTGCATGAAGCTGCTAACGACATGGTTTGTGGGTTTTTTGTGTAACCTTTGTAAGAATAAACCAGGCAGCAGTAGATGGGCAGCACCACAGGCCGGGGGAGCTGAGGTCGAGGTAAAACTGTGCCTTTAACGAGCCCGAGCCGCACTCGCCACAAAGCTTACATCGTGCTACTGCAAACTGATTGCTGCCCGCGAGAGATCGGTCTGTTGTGAGCAGAGGCGTGAGGGGACTGACAGACGTGCACGCAAACATGCAAACATGTTAGCTCGCACACACACACACTCACACACCGTCAGTGGGCGACATCTACAGTACAGTGATGAGTGGGTGAGAATGGCATCACCACAATGACACTGGGCCTACCACCGAGGGAACAAAGCGGCCTGTGTGCAGATGTGTGTGCAGATGTGTGTGTTCGTCCTGCCTTCCCTCCACATTGGATCCATCTTAAAATACTGCGGCTGCTCTACTGATGAAAATTGCTCCCTTTCATTCTTACTGTAAGTGCATGTGGGGGAAAGTATGGGTACGAGGGGGGGAGGGAGAGAAGAAGGGCTGGAATGATGTGGGTAGCAGCTCAGATTAATGCATGTTTTGTCACTGCATATGTTTATCTGTGCATCTGGCAGCACGAGTTGACTGGGAGATCATTTTACAATCCATTTAGAGGCAAAACAAAAAGAGGAGAGCGAGCTTAAAATACCCCCATGTGAGTCAAACATGGCCACCGGTAACAGTGAGCCATCATGACTTGTATCACGAGCCGCAGATCCTCTGGTTATCAAAGGCTGCTCACAATGAGGAACCCATATGGGTGGTGTGTTTTTCTTCATAGACACGCATTAGAGAGACAGATTTTCTCTCCCTTAAGCCCTGCGTCGGCTGTTTGTTTGCTGGTAAAGGGCCCCAGCACGCAGCTGCACCACAGAGCTGCTCTGGAATGAGATTTGTACCTTGAAACTCAGACCCCTGGCACTGGGCTGTGTGTTTGCTGTTAATTTTACAAGCCTGGGCTTTGTCAGGCCCGTCTCTAACACAGGGAAATGTGAACTAAACCAAGTGTTCACTTCACTGGTGCTGTGTAGAAGAAGGAGAAAATTAGAGCCTGGGTTAACTATCTGTGGTATCATAAAAGCAGTCTTTGTCCCACCCTGATGCACGCTGTGTTTGCCCGTCTGTTTTTCTCTCTCCTTTCTTTTCTGCTTCATTTTGCTTCCCCTGCCATCACTCTGTCTTTCACAACCCTTCCTGCTGTCTCAATGCTCCGCTCTAATTTGCAGTTTCGTTTAATTTAAGACGGATCGATCCCAGACGCCCTAATTGTGCACCTTGGAAAGCTCGGCTTCTCTATCTCTGCTCCCTGTGTGCCCTCGCTTTAAGTGGCTGCTTTCTTCTGGCTGCAGAAGTCATGTTTACTGTGATGTCTGCAGCTGGTTTAGAGCAGGTTCGGTGGCGTGTGTTGAGTATGCAGGAGATTTCCCCTTCTGTTTGTTTAACCCTGGAACCCCTGTCGTCTTATTGTATGGAGAGGGAGCTGTGGCCAAAGTGTAGCAGAGACAAAGGCAAATATGGACTCTTTTGTGGCACATGCTGACTATGATTAGAGGAAATGGTAAGGAAGTCCCCGGGGGAGGTAATTGAATAAAAAACTCCATCCACCCTCATGTCAGCCTGGTTGATGGGCCCCTGATCTCAGTATTTTGCTAGTAACTTCCCCCCGAAGGGTTTCAGCAAGTCTCTGAATGTGCTTTACGTCACTGACAGAGTTTGGAGGCCATCCGTCACTCCCTGAACGTCTGCCAAGCGAAACTCGGAATCGTCCCACATAGTTCATCCTTGTTCATTTGCAGAGCCAGCGCTAACCTCGCTCTCTGCTGCGCTTCGGGCCACTACAGAAACCCTGCAAAGGGCGATGCTTCATCATCCTCGCTACATTTCTTGATTGATTTTTTTCAAAATTACTTCAGACATAACACTTCATTTGAGGGCCAACAAGCAGCTTGTGGTAAAAAAATACTTTTATGTTTTCCTTTTTTTTTTTGTTGCAACAATCATCTTCAAACAGAGGGGGTTTGGACCGCACATCCAGCCCACCGCTGGCTCCAGCAGATTACACTCTTTCCATTACGGAGCTAAATAATGGGGACCGCGCAAAAACAAGATGGGGCCGTGCTTTATAGGTGCTACCCAAAAACTTTGGCAGGGAGTCCTGTGGGGCTGTGGCTACTGTGGTAGTGAGCAGGGGGTGAGGGGGGGTTCAAGTATGGTGGTGGAGGCTATTTTAGGACTGAATGAGTTCCTGGTTTATGGCCTAGTTATCCGAGGCTACCTATGACAGAAGCACGGACTGAAAGGAAAGACTGTAAAGACCATTTAGAAGTCACTGTCTGCAGATTTAACTGCTCAGGCATCTGTTCTCATCACTTTGCACTTTCACTGACCCTTGCATGAGGGTGCTTTTAAAAGAGAAGCCTCTGAAGCATGGAGGTGAAGTGCGGTCCATTAACCGCCGGGCCGCCTCCTCTCAGAAGTCACCGACTTCTCCTGAGCAACTCCCAGCTTCATTAAAGCGGCCCGACTATCTGTGCGGCTATCTGTTGAACCTGGATAATAAATGTGAATCTGTCCTGCAGTCCTCTGAAGTCTGATGTGGCTTCAGTGTGGAAGTGGATGCTGTTGTGGAAAAGGGGAACCAGACATGTGCTACCACCAGCTGTGTCCCCCCTGGAAAGAACTCTGTAACCCTGTACATCTGGCCCGGTTTGGCCAACTGTAATGGCCACCAGGACGGCGTACTGTATTAATCATGTGTCGTTTCTGTCATCTTTGTTTGCAGACTTTGAAGCTAAACTTTGAAACATTGCGCACATTCTGCTTTGTTAGTGCCTGTGCACGCTCACTTCTCTCGTGAACTCATTTCTGTGCAGCGTTGTTGTTATAGTGGAGATGTTGCTCGTGCAGTAAGCCTGTTTTGCTGAGTCCAAAGCATATAATAAAGATGGAAGGAAGCTCTTTATGTCAACCCTCTGTGAGGAAGCAGTTGTCTGTAATTATCGCTGCTTTTCATCCCTCCTCGCAAACACAACAAGTAAGTGCTCTCGTGTGACCTGGCAACATGTTTCAGAGAAACTGTTTGTTTGTGTTCTTGAGATCACATGACCACAGCCCCATACTCTTTTTGTTTCTTTCTCACACGTCCTTCTTGGAGCATCAAGTGCATTTTGAAGTTGCAATATGGAAATCATTAGCCTCGAATCCCTGCAAATATAATAACAGGGCGATTAGTTCTCCTTCTCTCTCACTGATCTTCTGCAGTTTTTCCTTTTTTTGCCTCTCGTTGCTGGGGTGGTGCTGTATTTTGTGAGCACAGGGCTTGGTCAAGGGCGAGTCCTCCTCTTCCCTTTCCCGGACTTTTTCTATTTGTAGATCTGCATGTATTTTATTGTGAGTTTTTCCCCCCCTATTTTCTCTCGCTTTTATGCGGTGGTGGTTCTGTTTCCCATCACGGTCTATGATGAAACCACAAGAAAGCCCAGGCCCATGTGATGAGAGTGCAACAGTTGCTTGGTGACAAGTAAGAGGGTGTGAGGAAAGGGCTGGCGTGTTTGGAGGGGAGTGGGCCCGAAGTGGCGATGGTCCAATCAGTGGATGAGCTCTTCTTCTCCCGGAGGACAGGGATAAAGGGTCCGTACCGACACTGCTCCAACACAAAATTGGCCTTTTCCCTTTAGTGTGATCGATGTGTGGGCATCCGCAGGGCTTTTAAATGCTCCATTCATCTTTACGATGGCCTCACTTATCTCAGAGTCCTTGCAGATCTGTTACTTCCCATTCCCACCACAAGCAAATGATGCCTCCAAAACCACACAGATCAACCCCCTACCCTCCCAACCCCATCCCCCTAACGGGGGCAAAACGCTGCCATATTTACCCTCTCATCCTGGAAAGCTAACTTGGCTGCAGCGGGGCGGGATGATTGCCAGCAGCGACTCATTCCAAGCGGACCATGTGCAGACAAGCAATGCTTCATCCTGAAAACTCAAGAGGAAAGTTTCCTGAAGGAGGGAGAAGAGCGAGCCAGAGAGGGAAGACATTTACAAAGTCATTTGGCTCTTTCTGTTTGATACAGTGCGTTGAGCATCTCTGCGAGCGGCCAAGTTCGGTCATTTTAATGCCCACTCTGTTTGAGGAGAAGATATTTGAAGGACGTGAGCTCATTTGGGATGCAGTCAGCCGCCCTGTCCCTGGCTCATGTTGTCCTCTGACTTGTGCAGTAACAGCCGCTATTGCTTTCGGGGAGCAGTGACTCATAATTGCGCCCGTGCTGCTGCCAAAGTCTCAACAGCAGTGTTTCCCTGTCTTCCTGTTGCTGTGACTGCCAAGATATGACATAAAATCATCGTATGAGCACCATTTTGGGGATGTGTGACATTAAGGAATAGTTTTCAGAATACTTGTTAATTGTTGAACCAGAGCAGCTAGCACTAATCCCCCCCCCCACAAACATGTTCATAAAGTCTTTGCGTGCGTTCATAGGTGCATCTGCTGAGAGTTATTATTGAATATGCCTCGTCTGTCCTCTGGATGTCAGCCTGATGATAACTTGTTTCCTCCACCCATCTCATCGCTCCCCTATGTAAGGTTGGCAAGTGCATGACCCCCGCTGAAACACCATTAAGCTGTTTTTCCAATTTTATGGAGTCGTGTTCTCCCTCAGCTGCTCTCAGGTGGATTTACGATCTGCTGCTTGATATCCTTGCATGCCAAGACAGTATTAATTTGCTAAGAGAGAGGGGAGCCATTTACAGACAATAGAGTGGCATCATAATTGCAGGAACCTGACACCCTGCAGCTCCTTGCTGCTGTTGAACTGCTGTCAGCCAGACGATGAATAGCTGATAAGCTTGACTGAACAACACAGCCAAAACAACTTTAATTAAAATCAGCGTTGGCTGACGCACTGAGAGCAGTCGGCGCTGCTGATTTACTCTGAACGAAGTGTTAGCGGTACTTTGTGGTGGATGTAAGAAGCTGGGATGCGTGTTTGCGTGCAAACTAACTGCTGTAAATATCGCACAGCGTGCTGCAAAGTACGGCGAGCTAATTACAAAAGATACGAAACTTTCACAATATTTAATATGAGTTTAAGTAACTTAATTGTACACCTACCAAAAACACAGAGAAGGTTGACTTGGGGTGTTCATTGATCTCCCACAGAAAGCTGTTTATCAGCGTTTCCCAGTCTTCCTTATCTGTGGAACCAGCCCGGAGAACCAGCAAAGAACAAACCGGGCAACTGACCACAGACGGTCCGTGAGCGTCCCCAAAGAAATGTTTGTCCGTGTGAGCTGAGGGGAATGACGGAAAAGGCCAAAGGAAGCGCAGAAGAATGAAAGCGCCTCGGAGCACAGCTGGCTCACCAAGGGGTGTCATGACTGTCATACTGCAGTGCATTAGGTCATCCCAGACAGCTTAGCTTGATAAAAGGGGCCGGTCACTGGCGAACCGCATGCATATCAACAAAACCCCTTGGAGACAATCCAAAGAAGGAAGGATTGTTTGCTTCTCATTAATGTTTGACTGACAGGCGAGAAGTGAAACTGTTGTGTTGGTTACGTGTGCTGTTTGCACAGACATGAAGGTCGTACCCGTGCAGAGAAAGGCCCGCTCTGCTTCCTGTTACAGGGTATGAGCACCTATGACATTTTTCATCCTAAGAGTCACATAATGAATTAACATTTTCCATTGTAATGCAATCAAAAGAGGAATTCAGTTGTAGCTGTTAAAAGTCTCTTGACACGTTGCCCACCCCCGCAGGCTCAGTGTGATGAGCGGTGATAGCTCATCATCGTTCCGTTGTTTATTTGAATTCCCTGTGCGGGGAAGGAATGCTGTGCAGCATCCATTGTTTTTGCCTTGGGAACCCAGCGCTCCCTCTCTCTTTCTCACTCTCGGCCATATGGTGGTTATACGCTTCCTGGAAATTCAAGCCATATTTGCGTTTGCTCCATATCTGCAGGGCTTTTCCTTTCCTTTATGCTTGTGTGTTTGCATTAATTGAAACAATGTTGTCATTGATCTCGCTTTAACAGTTTTTGGCTGGAGTTTGAAATGTACGGTGCCTGGGCAGAGAGCACAGTTATTCCAACCTTTTCTTCTATAATCATTCCAAACGCATTAAAAAGAAATTAATAGCCCAAGTGTATTTCACAGAGTGCAAATAAAGCAGGACACATGTGTGGCTGAGTTTTACATGCCTGTTTAAAAGCTTTGATTTTCGTCTTAATAAATGGCTAATCCCTTACTGCAGACATTAGAGTCTGATTTATAATTTCGCTTCATTTTTTCTTCTCCTTCCAGAGTGTTACACTGCCAACGGAGAAGACTACAGGGGCTTCCAGAACCAGACCAGCCTGCATGGTGGAAAACCTTGCCTTTTCTGGAATGAGACCTTCCAGCACCCTTACAACACCCTCAAATACCCCAACGGAGAAGGAGGTCTGGGCAGCCATAACTACTGCAGGTGAATATTTCACATCCCGCGGAGCCATAACTTTAATTTCAGTGGTCACTGGGACATAAAAACTGCAGAGTCACCAATAAGAAAAATGCCTCAGAAGTTGGTTGACTTTGCCTCAAAATTCACAACATTCAGGGCTCAGTCCGGAGCGCTGACACAAACGGCACTGAACAAACACCGTGATGATTCGCGCTGCGCAGCATTAATGAGGAGCCGTCCACACGGCTGCAGACGTGTCAGCGCGTCAGCACGATTGGCTGTTAGGGTTCGGCCGCTCCTTGACTCTTTTGGGTCCGGGGTGGGAAAATTCTGCCATATATTTATATTCAGGATGATGTTTATGCCTTTTTGTTGCAATTTAGAGCGTGTTTACACTCCAGCCTTTGCAGCACAGTCGCAGGCTGAAGGATGTGAGTCTCTCGCCCAGGATTCAGACACGCAGACTGGAGGAGCTGCGTATCAGGACGCCGCTGGGACGATGCATCGGCTATATTTTAAATGAAAAAGCTTATGGATGTGGCAGGAATCTCATGTAAAAGTTTTAGGGTGTTATAATTCAAATAGTTTAATTAAAGCTACTTTCACATATTGAAAATCATTAGAAACCATTTAATGGCCGCTCGAACGTTCTCACGTGCTCCTCCTCGGGTTAACTTTAATGTGAAATCATGAGGTTAAGCTCCAGTATACCATAAGATGCAAATGTTAGTGAGAAGCCTAAAAAGAAAGGGTTCCTCTTATCTCTCTGCTCATGATCTCTCTTATTCAGCATTTTTCTTCATAGAAATATTTGCCGTGTTAACACCAGGTAGACCTGCAAGCAGCTGTGGGCTTGCTAACTAAGCTTGACACAAAGACCGGTAACAGGTGGAAACAAGTAGCCTGCCTCTGTGCAAAGGTAGCAGAAACCACTAATGAACACGTTGTATTCTGTTTGTTTCATCCTTACAAAACCGAAGCTCAGGGCCGGTAATTTCCCAGCTGAGAACCGCTGCTCCAAAACAGTCTTTGTTACTGTAACTTCAGGAGCAGAGGTCACGCTCACCTCTAAGGTTAGCTGTGCAACCATAATTTAATTAATAAGGGCTGGTTTCACAAATGCTGCCTCTGATGGTTTGTTGACGAGGCTTTCAGAGCCTGGATGTGGAGCTAAGGGTAAAAGTTCGTTTAGCCATTTTCCTTTGCTCGTTTCCACACGCAGCATTTTGAGCAAGATTTACTGGCGGCTGCCTGGAAGAATAACACATTTTCCCTCATGCTGTTTGTTGTAAAGCAATCTCCTTTTGTGTTGGAGATCCGTCAGATTTACCACAGAGTCTCAAGCTGTAGCTCATAGTTTGAGCTTGCCAATTATTTGAGCACTTGCTTATGAAGATGATAATTTGTTATCGATGAGTAGCACCTTTAAAACTCATCTTTTTAATGTGAGCTTTGAATTTCCTGGACGAAGCGCTTTGTGAATAATTCAGAGCCGTGTTGCTGTTGCCGTGAATCACGGGGGACCTGCTGAGACATTTGCCTCTGAATATTTTACGTGTAGGAGCAGAGGAGGACATTTAGCGCTGTCATCACCGGGGCTGAAACACACCTGAAGAGTTTGTGTAAGCAAATCTCCGTCCCTCATCCCGGGAATGTGAAGGGACACGGTGGCTTTGGAAGTCCTTTCTCCCCGTCAGTCACACTCCGAGCACAACTGTCAAACTTGTGTATTTTCAGGGAGCCGCACTCATTCGTGAGTCAGTTCAAATTCGCAGAGACGTCCAGAACAGTGGCTTGGCCCGGATCGCCCAGCCATAAGAAACAGAACACCCCCTCCTCCTCCTCCTCCTCCTCTTCCTCCTCGGCCCAAAGCCTCTGAAACATTTCTCCCTGTCATGGTTGTAAACTGAAAACGGAACAATGCTTTGAAGTGGCACTGGACAGATTTGTTTTTACTTCAGCTGGATGGGAATTTGGAAGATTTATGAGCACGATACATGCAGAGGATGGAGGAAAGCTTTCCCTGAGCATTAGGAGCGTATTATGTCCAACAACCCGTTCAAAATGGACATCTTCATTGTTTGGATTTGGCAGTTTTCCTGGCCCCTGATGCAGTGAGCAGATTTTCCAACTCACTGATAGCACATCGCTTTGCTTCTTCACTGTCAGAGGGATTTTTGTCACTTAGGGCTGCAGCGACAACGATTCCCAGACGCTGTCAGAGAGCCTCCTTGTGAGGAGTCGCCCATCAGCGATGCTACGGGGTCCAAAGTGGCCACTTCTTTGTGGAAAGCTGAGGGGTTGCGTTTGTGTCTGTACAAGGTCGAGTGTTTGAATGCATGTGCACGTTGTTGACTTCAAATGTTATGAACGTACCCGCAGAAGAGGGGGGGTATCCCACTGCATAAAAATGTGTAATGCTTGATTTGTTTGATCACAGAAAGCTGGCTCACAGGATGGATTTTTCCAGCCATGTGGGAAAGTGTCTTGGACATTGTTGCCCAATTTGAATTGTAAATCTCCTTATTTGCATGTGGTGCATCTTGCAATTCAAATTGTTTCCAGTGTTTCTTTAACCTCCTTTAACCTTCAAACTCTCTCATCTCACCCCCCCCCCCCGTTCGTCTCCCCTCTAAGGCTCGGATTGCTGTCGACGTTTCTGGCTGGAAAACAAATAGGTGGTAATCCTTGGCCAAGACGAGGCAGCCGAATCAAAACAAGAACAGGGAAACATCAGCACGTCTGACCCTTAGCCCAAATGTACTGCTGAGAAGCGAGAGCCGAGGCACAGGTGGATCCGGGAATCGTGACGTATCTTAATTTTAATGCAAGGCTTCGGGCGCATATGAAGTGCAGAGAGCAGAGGATTACAGACTGACTTTCAGTCCCATCGTCTGCGTTTGTCTGCTGCTGATTTATTGGAGAGGGCACCAGAATGGTGCTGAAGAAAGAACCCTAACAGCCCCCACATTTCATTTTTATAGCCCGCTATAAAATATCCGAGTGAAAACAGGGGGAAACGGGGGCAGAGGGGAAATGTCACATTATTCCCCTGCAAAGAAAGGCGCAGCCTCGGGAAAAGGACAAGAGCTCTCATTTCTAAGCCGAGACTTAGCGAGGCTCGTTTCGGCGGCGGGCATCACCTCGATAATTATCAGCCTGGATGGATTCCTGTTATGAAATAGATGTAAATAAAGTCTTGGTGTAGAGCTCAGATGTTACTTCTTCATCATTATGCAGTTTTACTTCAAAAAAAGCCACTTTTTCAGACTTTAAGCACTTCTTTGGCATTTTCTTAATACTTTGACATTCGTAAGACGTCCATTGCACACAAGTGGAAGTCTTGATTTATATTTCATTTAGTGTTCCTTCTAATCCACTGATCCTAAAGGGCTCCTATTGGACTGCAGTAGTGTGAGGGTGTGGATTGCTTGATGGTTCAGTGGGTTGTTGAATAGCTTTGCCATCCATTTGATGGCTATATATAAATATATATATATCTGCAGGTGTGTGTGTACTGTAGGATTTATGAGTGCTCTGTATGCCTTCTAGTGCTTTTCCCTTGCATAGATGAGATAATGGAAATGCCAGAGTGAAAAGTGTTCCCCAGGTTGATTCTAATTGAATCTCCATGATGTCAGGTGCAAATCTGAGGTCTGCAGCCAAGTCGTCCACCGGTGGCGTTCCTTTATTATGATCCCAGAGTGCGAGGAAGTTAATCGAAGTGTCCCACGAGAAGATGTACAGTACTGCAGTAAAGCATCCCATCAACATTACACTAATATCACGAGTGTAGAAGGAACAAAGATCATGCAGTGGACATAAACAGGTTTTTGTGTGTTCGGTTTGCAGATGGTTGGTGGTGGTCGTCCAGTTTTTGAGATGATGAGAGCTCTGCCTCCATCCACTGAAGGACACCACACCTGAATAAGTCACTTCCTGATTCTGGCTCCCCATTGGTTGGCTTTTTAACCTGACCTTTGTGGAGCTATAACAAGTTCATATTATAATCTGCATTTCTAAGAGGTGATTTGTTCTGTTTGGCAGCTCAGAATACTTTAGCACCCACACAGTGTGGTGTCCTGTGTCCCGGTTAAATAATGTTTAAATCGGTGTATTAATAATGTGCTAATGTCAGCTGATTGCTGACTGACGGATCTCTGCTGATGCTGCTGTTCGTGTTTTGCAATACAAACAGTGGATTGGTCAATCCGAGTTATTTTGAAAAATGGCTCCTGGAGCTGGGTGGGGGTTTAAAGTCTTTCCTCCAGCCTGGTTTGTGGCACACAGAAAGTGATCAGTGTCCTGTTTCCTCGGCCCTCGATGTCAGCGGCTTTCATTCGGCTCCGTTTGTGTTGAAGAAATTGTTTAGACAAAATCTGCTGAATGAGATCTGCTGATTACCCGAAGCAATGAGGACTGTTTACCTCAAAGCATACACCAGCCCGCCACAACATTGAAGCCAATGACAGATGAAGTGAACAACACTGATCATGTGGTCACAATGCAAATTATGTGCTGGGAAACCTCAAGTCCGGGCAGTCATGTGGATGTTACTTTCACATGTACCACCCCCGAAATGGGACAATGCTCCCAGCCACACTGAGGAACGTGGCCCGGCCTCCACGCTCCTCAGATCCCACTCCGGTCGCACATCCGCGATATGTACAGGCCAGAGCCCCCACCATGCAGCCTACAGCACCCAAAGGATCCGGTGCCAACATCCTGTTGCCAGAGGAGGTCCTGTGTCCACGCTGCAATCAGCCTGAACTATTTTTGTGGGATCACGTGACCTGCATGATATTAGGCAAGAGGTTCCAGTGGTGTAGCAGATCAGTGTGTGAGACAATTTCATCCGGCTTAAATGTATCAAATCCCAGAAACGGATAAAGCAAAAACAATAGAGGGAACGTGAGGAAGAATGAGGCGGCAGCAGCGTGAGACACCACAAGATCACAACTTCGTCTTTAGCACAAGTAGACCGTGAGAGGAAGAATAGACAGTAGACTATACATATCAGCCCACAACCAACAAGCCTGCTTCTTCAATACATGCATTCATGGCGCGCAGCAGCGGGCAGCAGTTTGCATGCTAAATCATCCAAGTCAATTAAAGAGTCTTCTCTCAGGCAGTAAATTGCCAGACTCTGATCTGCTGTTGACCTCAAATCCTTATCCAGACGAGCCTCTCACCACCACTTTGCAATCAGCGTTTCTGCACTCTCCAATTCTCTAGAATGATGGATGTGAAGCTTTCGAGCTCCCCCATATCTTTAATAATTTAAACAACAGGCGCTGTAGGATCTCATGAAAAATAATGCTCTGGCTTTTAATTTCCAGAATTTAAAACCTGGAGTAAAGGATTTCTTTTCAGTTGTGACGCGATGCCAGGCGTCGTGTGTGTTGGGGTTAACGTAAAGGAAACAACAGTCGGCTGAGAACAGCTGTTTCTCTCAGTCTTTGTATGTAAGCCCCTCTTTCCTCCAAACGCAGCTTTGGAGCCTTTGAGGTGAAATGCAGTGTGGCAATAATTGGCTCTGTACCAGAGTGTGTGGCTCACTCTGAGCAAAATGAGTCAATCAGCATAATTGTGCCAATTAAGTGTCCAAACATCTTCTGTGATCTACCTCTGGGTATGGGAGTGTTTCAACAAGCTCATCTACTCAGAGCCAAGCAGGCAATCAGTGAGGCACACAGAGGTGAACACAGCAGACGCACACAAATACACATATGTATATAAAAGAAATGGATTTCTACACATCTGCTGTAGGTATCCTCTGATCTGCACTGTGCTACCTCAGCTCTCTGCTTTCTACCTTCCATTTCTACACACACACACAGACACACGGTGTGTGTCTGTGTGTGTGTCTGGGCTCCTGGGTTTTGGTGGAAGCTCAGAGGGAGCGAGCACACCATCATTTACTGTTCAAAGCTGTTGGTGGGTCAGATATGGGATGGGTGGTCTGCTGGTTTCTTTAATGCTAATGGCTGTAATTCATGCCTGACTTTTGGCGGGATAATTAAGAAAGTGCACTAAATGACATAAGTGGCTGCACTATCTTAGGTTTGTTCTTGGAGGCTTATTTCAAACAGCACTGTTATGTGTCGAGGAGCACAGGAAGGGAAAGAGCAGAAAGGTTCCAGAGGAAAGAACTTTTCTTTTGCTCTTTTCAGCCATTTCTCCAGCGGCCTCGGGGTAAACAAACAGGTGTCTGCCTCCAATTTGGGTGGAGCGACAAACAGATCTGGGCTCATGATATCAAGTCCAAATTTACTGGCAATCGAGGCTGGTTTCCTGTGAACATGGGAAAAGTTTAGGTCGAGAGCTGTTTTAGATGATAGTGACTTTGATGAGCCTTTTCTCCTAACATTCCCATTCCCAACAGGATGCAAGAAAGAAAGCCTCGTTTGCTAGGAATTCAGAGTAAAAGCTTTAAGGAGCTTAAACTCCAGTTCAACTCTGAAAGTCTTCTTTGTCAATGCCTCATTCTTGGTGTGAAAAGAGAGGAGGAAACTCGGGATAGTGTGTTAGATAGCAGAATAAAAGAAATGGAAACGCCCTTCACAACCGTGCGCACAAAAGGTGAAATGGGATAGTGCAGTGCTGCAGGGCTTTGTCAAGATGCTACAATGAGGCGTGTCAAAAGAGAAGAAGAAAAGATTTTTGGCAATTACTGTCAGGGCTAAAAAAAAAATAGCCATGTCATCCTAGAAGGCCTTTTCAGTCAGCGAGGGCTGAGGATCGCCTTGAAGCTTAAAGAGCTGAAGCAGCCCGAGCCGAGCTTTCCAGTGCATGCTCGCTGCTTTGACTTCATTTAGCAACAAATTAGGAGTTACTGTAAAGGTTGTGATTTACAAAGCTGGATGATTACCCTGGAGATATGGAGCCTGCATAAAGCCTTTGGGTATTTCTATCTTCAGTCCCACTTCTCATCGCTCTTGGAAATGGAACTGAAAAGAAAAAGCAGGGAGAGGCCCGTCGGCCTTATTATGGTGGGTTTAAAGGGCCCTGATGAGGATCAAAAGAGGCCACAGCCTCAGACAAAAGCTCGGCCCCATCAGCCCTCCTTTTTTTTAGGTCTGTGTCTGGCCCAGAACAAAGAGCCCCCCACCCCCCAAACTCTAACTGGACCAATCGGCCTGCCTCTTGACTGGCGTGCACGGTTGAGCCTCCAGAGTACAGAGGAAGGGGAGAAACCAACGAGCACCAAGGGGATAATTGACACAGCTGAGATAATCTCCTTCTGAAACGTAGTTGAGTATTCAGTCCTGGGGGGGGGGGGGGGTCAGTCGATAGCCCATCTTCTGATCTGCTGTCCCACCATCATCTGTTCTTCCCTCCTTTTCCCTCCACGTTCCCATTTCTTCTATTTCTTTTCAGCTCTCCACCTCTCAGAGCCTACCTCCTTAAATCTGAAACGGTGAAATGCATGCACGCATCACTTTTCTCAGTCTACACAAAACTTCCTCTGAACAACAACTGTGCATCACAACAAACATCTGGTAAAGAGCAGAAATACACAGATCAGCAGTCTGACCCCTGAAGAGTAGACAGATCTAAAAACCCGTTATAGTCTCAGCCTGACCTTTACCCCTTTTCATTCCCGCAGGAATCCTGACGGGGATGTTCAGCCGTGGTGCTACATTGCAGATCATGAAGACGGGATCTACTGGAGATACTGTGACATCCCATCATGCCAGAGTAAGACTGCCATTCGCCATTGCTTTGTCTCTCTCTCTCTCTTCCCATCCCTCGCATGCCCTCAGGGGCATATCTCGGGCATACGGACCAACCACTTTCATTGCTATGCTCATCTTCTCGCCTGCTATGAATAGCGTTTATGGACTGTGTGGCTTGTACACAGCTATTATCATCTAAAAAATGTCTCTAATTGCCTTCCGTCACCCCTCCTCCTGCCATGTCTGGGCCTGCCTTTACTTTAATGCGAGCTGTCAGTCACTGCCTACTGTGTGTGTGTGTGTGTGTGTGTGTGTGTGTGTGCAAGCACATTTTTGTATATATCTTCATAAGTTTCCCCATTGGCTTTGCAGCTTGTTTTGACATGCTTTCTTGATGTGAGCGACTTTGTGCATCTACCAGTTTGTGTGTTTTGTTCACATGTGGGTGTGAGAGTTTCCCTGTCCAGTAATTCCAGGATTAATACGTGTGATGGACTGTTTATACAGGGAGACTTCGTGCTCCTGTGTGCCTTCCCCGCTCGTTTGGCACACAACTAGAAAGAGCTGCCGGTCTTTAATCCCGCTGCTTTGGTTCCCTCCACCTTTTTAATCACTCCTGTTGAGAGCAGACTCTGACGGATCAACCCGACACTGTTTTTGATGCCGAACATCAGAAAACCCGCAGAGGAGATTCAGATCCAGGGATTTACTGCGAATGGCATGCTTAGGTTATTAAATGCAAACATTCTTTTTGTCATAAAAGTGCCAAAAAAAAAGTTGGAAAACAAATATTGCTGCATATTTTATAAACTAAATGAATCTGATAAGTGAACAGAACAGGAGAGATAAAGGCAACAATTTAACCAAGCGGAGCTCAACTGTTTGTTTCATATAAATAAATATTTCATTTTCCTCTCATTCATGAATAACATTCCATTTAATCTAATCAAAGCTCTACTTTCCCACTGTTTGCATCTGATTCCTCCTCCGTCTTTATGTATTTTCTATTATTTTCTGTTCCAATCCTTATCTTTTCTACTTCTCTTATCGCTGCCTGAGACGTTTCCTTCATATTTTATGTGAGTGTGATATTTATGTCTGTCACCTCATGGCATTAAGACCATGCTGTGTGGAGTTTGCATGTTCTTCCTGTGCATCAGTGACTGCAGAATGCTTGTGACTGTGAGAAGTTGTCAGCCCTGTGATTGACCCGGCCTCTTGATTAATTCCAGCTGAAATTGCCTCTGGCCTTTCCATGTCCCTCAAAAACCATAAGCAGGTGTAGCTGATGGATGGATGGGTCAGTGGGATTCAGCTTTAATGCTCCAGTCTGGAAATCATAATCGATAAAGATCAAAAAAGAGGGAAAAATGCAGCCTGTGTTGGAGGTAAACCAGCGGACAGGAGAAACAGTGCAGGTGCAAAGCTGCAAAGCTTGCAGTAGGTACTCCTAGGCCTCGAGAACCTCCCGGCCCCTCCAGCTATCCCACCATTATCCTGTCTGAGTAGCATGCTTGACTAAAGCCTGCTGTTTGAATGACTCTGGACCCATTAACCCATCTAATAATGCCTGTTGGCTGCATGGCCAGTGTGTGTAGTCATAGTTAGCCTTGGTATATTTATGCATATAGAAGCTTGTCTGTATCCCATTAGAGTTTTGACCTATTTCAGACAGCTGTCCATTTAGCACAGTGTGCCTTTCCTCCCCTGCCACAAAGGTCTGGGAGAGCAGTGCACATATCTGCGCTCAGAGCCGGGCTTCTCGCTGCCTTTGGTGAAATTAGGCCAGCTTTTATTCCGGATGGGTTTTCCACGTGCTGGTTCAGCCTTGTTTTTGTCTCGGATCCCTGTACTGTGTGTGTAACCCATCCTCGTGCCATGTGGCCAATTTTGAACCGCTCGGAGCTTTGCCCGTATCAAGTGCGTCCTCACATGATCGTTCCCTTTTCTGCTCCTGAAAGTTAGAGCGATGAAACAGAAGAAAGGGCGATGGGGCGCGCTGAGAGCGAGGCATCCGGTGTCATGAAAACAGGCTTGTTTGGCGCAGACTGTTTCTCTCTGCGGGGACACGAGGCAGCTTTCAGACACGAATGCTCCGTCTCATCTATTGTAAAACCACAATCGCCACGTGGTGCCTCACCTCCTGGCGCTGCCTGTTCTCAATCTTCTGTGTTTGAAAGCTTCGGCTGCCAAGTGAGAAAATGCCGATGCTCTTTCAGTGTCAGTGCTCTCAGTCTGCGGCTGGCTACAATAGCCTGAAAAACACTGTGGTGTGCCAGAGGAAGGGCAACAGTGGTCTGTGTTTTCATTTTGTCTCACTTTTGTTTTGTCTGAGCCTTCGTTTTGTCTACTTTTTTGCTTACGTTTGATGTCGTGCGGTTGGTAGTGGGTTGCCGCTCACTGAGGCACCTGCCGCAGCCTGCCAGCGGTTCGTCTCTGATCCAGCTGGGTCTCCTGTCATCTGGGGTCATGCCACCCCCGTCGAGGGTGACACACCCTGATGGAGCGCGCACAGCCAGGCGGGTCACACGAGGCCAGGAACACATCGTCTGACAGTGTGGATTACAGCGCAGGTCATTACATTTGTTGATCTTAGTAATCCCTCGTGGCAGCGTCATGTGGTGGAATTGTCTAAACATTTCAGAAAGGCGCGCTGCCCGTGCACGTCTGTACACACGGACAGCTGCACGGCGAGTTATGTCCTAAAGGTAGAGGCCCTCATCCTCCCCAGACCAGGAAACGCTCGCTGTCGTTATCCTGTCCTCAGTTCCTGCTCAGAACATTCGCCTTGCTCTCCTGACACATTCCTAAACATTTGAATTAAAGTCTCAGTTCCCCTGGAAGGATCTCATTATTAAACTGCACCGAATGTTAGGATTTCTTTTGAGCAATGTGACTCTTCGTGAAATGTAACTTTCTCAACGACGTAGGCGAGTTGAATGCTGATACATTTTAACCAGGCTTTTAGTGCACCGAGAAGGCCGCTCTTAGCGATGAGCTGTATAATGCAACAAGTCCATTCAAGTCCTCCGGCTAAATGATCATATCTGTCGCGTCTTCCTGAACCCATACAAGCATTCCTGAAACAACATATAGGAGTGTTTTCACTTACAAGGGATTCCACGTTAGGAGGCCCCGGCACACCGATCTTTGGACCCAGAGACCGGAGCTCGACACTTCTCCCTCTCCCTGCTTTTGCTTGCACTTTGGTTCATTTTAGGCCGCTTGATTCTGAGTTAAAGTTTGGGTTAAAATAAACACCTTTTCAAGGTTGCACCAACACAAAAATCCAGGTTTCCAGGTGCCAAGTTTTTAGATGCAAATCTTCACCCGGCCAGCAGATGTCATACTGTATGGAAAGAACCAGACTGTATATAAAAGATGGACATAGCCACTGTGATGTCATCAGTTGGTTAGTAACCAACTCAAGCTGAGCATTTTGATCATGGCCGTCTTGGTGTTTTGAGCAAGGGGTTAATCTGTCATGCTCATCTGCCATCGACTTGTCAATCACAAGATAGGCCCGCCCTAAATATTACCCTACTTTATCCTCCTTTTTGACTAATGGGCAAATTTTACAATAAACATCATGTTATGATGACAGGGTGGCAGTGGTGCAGTGGGTAGGTGCTCACCTCGTAACCGGAGGGCCACGGGTTCGGGTCCCCGTCTGAGCGTGTGCTGACATTGTGTCCCTGGGCAAGACACTTAACCCACATTGCCTAAGTGTGAATGTGGTTGTGTGGTTGGAGGGGCCGTAGGCGCGATTTGGCAGCCACGCTTCTGTCAGACTGCCCCAGGGTAGCTGTGGCTACATTAGTAGCTTATGATTGAGGTGTGAATGAAAGGTGCGCAGAACTGTGAAGTGCTTTGAGTACTAAAAGGATCAAACAATGAAAACAATTCAAAAAGACTTGAAACTAATAATGGAGACCAGCCAAAGAGATGCTTACCTGTAGACTTCAACACAGTTGCAGTTCTCTTTGTAGCCAAAGGAGCCGCCCCCTGCTGGCCATCAGAAAGAGTGCATGTTCAAAATTGGCTTCATTCATCTTTTATATACAGTCTATGTGGAGGACAGACTTTTTCAAATGAGGTAGAAGGAAGTTAAACCTGTGAGCAAATCAGTATGTTTAATAAATATGAAATGTAGCAAAACCCATTAATTTAAAGTGAGACAGTACCTGTGAGATAAAAAAAAATCACTTTGTGGTTACTTGCATTGACACCAGATTAATCACACATTATCTCAGTTTGGAAATATGTTTTAATCACCCGTTTAGGCATGCATTCATATTACTGATTGATGGCAAAGAAAATGTATTAAAATTACAGAGCTAACTTTTTTAGAAAGAAGTTTGTTGCTGTGTGTGTGTCTGTGTTGTGATGTTCTGAAATACTTGTTTACATGACCACAGACAGTGTGATGGCTCCTTCCCTGAAGCATTCCACGCTGCAAAGACGTTTTCTTTTGGTGTGGCTCCTTGAAGCTGACGCGCTGCTCGACGCTGTGAGCCGCCTGGGTTTGACTGACAGAGTGAAACTGTCAGGGTGAAGTCCTCAAGCGTTTGCCAAGATAAAGTCGCTTTGATGTGCACATTGGAAGCTCATCTTTCAACAGCATATAACCAAGAAAAACTTGTTATGCCACTGTGTTCTCCTGCAGCAGAGAGACGTGAAGCGTTTGAGTTTGTGTTAGTTCACTCGATGGGCTTGGAAATACTGTTTGCCAATGAACCCAGAAATAATGCCCACCTTTACCTGTTTACCTATAGTTATACTGACTATGTGAGTGTGGTGTATAGTCTCTCTGTTTTATACACTGTTGCTGTGGGTGGTGTACGGCTGTGAGGCATTATCTTCATGCCAGCATTCCTTAAAGTTTTGTGACACTTTAAGATATCATTTTGTTACAGTGTTGGCACCTGACTCACACCAAATTATTCTTTGATATCTTTGAACAATTGAGGGAATGTCTGATTAACCCCGTCTGTCAACAGTCAAAGCTAACCGGTCACACCTTGAAGACATTAAAACAAAGTTGCAGTGTTTGGTTCAGGTTTCATAGCTTAACGTTGAGGTAAACATGCAGTGTTGACATAATGTCATTAAGAGTGATTTATGACGCTGCTAAATGCCAATTTGAAGTTGTGGCACAGCTGAGTCCACCTGGACGAATAAAGGTGAGCTGTTGTGCTCGTCCACGTTGCTGAGCGCTCTGCACATCAGAGGTTCGTGAGGTCTGACGCCAATTTTTCTTGGAGTTAGCTCACTGTGTAAGTTCCTGTAAAAGTCCAGCGGGAAACTTTTCACCATGTGGACAAATGCAGTATAACACACAGGATAGGCAGAAGAAAATGGATGGGACTAACGCTTGTGCAGGTAATGTGGGTTCAGTTAATATCAAACCACAGAACTGTTGGATTCTGGGAATTCTGTTAAACTCTGGTTAGTCGGTCGCAGCAGATGACTGCCCCTCCCTGAGCCTGGTTCTAATGGAGGTTTCTTCCTGTTAAAAGGGAGTTTTTCTTTCCTACTGTCACCAAGTGTTTGACTGCTCGAGAGGTGTTTAATGCAGGCTTGTCTGTGACTAACTCCCACTGTGTCACCATCTAACACCATCCAACACCGAATGATTATACATGGGTGGTGTTCCTTAAATCCAAGCGCTGGGAAAAAGGGATTAGGTTGGAAAAGTTTTTTATTTAGTATGTTACGAATGACAGAAAAATTCAAGTGAATGGTTGAATGAGTGTCTGAGACGAGGACAAGTGCAAATCAAAATAAGCGAGAGGTCAAGACGAGTTGGACATGTGGTTTGGAAGCCCAGAGTGAAGCACCACAGCCCGGCCTCGTGGCTGCTGTGGTCGCCTGAACCGGGGATGCCTTCGGGTTTTTGCTGCTGCTGTATTTTTCTCACTCTCTCATTGTTTTTAGAGGCAGAATATTTCCCTAAGGTGGTCTCAGACCAGCTTTCACCACAGCCAGCTCTCCCAGCCAGCATACTGAGGCAGGTTCAGGCATCACTGTGTGTGTGTGTGTGTGTGTGTGTGTGTGTGTGTGTGTGTGTGTGTGTGTGTGTGTGTGTGTGTGTGTGTGTGTGTGTGCTGTTACCAGTATAAAGTCCAGTCAGATATTTAGACTCTCAGAGAGAACATTTAATGAAGTGAGCTAATTTTGGCCTGTCCTTATTTCTTTAATAAGATTTAAAGAAATAAGTTTGTTAAAAGGAAGCTTCTATGAAAACAGTGTTTTGTGTGTGTCTGTGTGTGTGGGTCTAATGCCTGAATTCAGATTTTTGACTTCCCTGAGACTAACTTTAAAACGTTACCTGCCAGGCTTGTTGTCTCCCAGCCAAATTAATTATACATTTTTCATAGAAATATGCCAAACTCCTTCTTTTTAAGGCAGTTTCGTGGATAGTGTTCCCACAGGTGCTCCGTGAATACAAATAAATATTCAAAGTTTTGCACTCGTGCATTGGGAATGAAACTTTCTGCCATATCTGAAAGGTTAAAGGTCAACTATTAACAAACGCTGACTGGTCTGAGACGCATTTCCTGCCTGTTTGGATGCTTGATGTTGTTAAGTCCCTTTCACTTCCATTAGGCCTGTCCTTACCTGAAGAAGTGGGTGGGGGAGTTTTTGAACACACTACTATTAGTTTACTGTGACCTCTGACCTCCTTATAGCTCCACCCACTCCTGCCTTTGGGGAGAATACTTGTTTGCGGTGCTGGGGGGGGGGGGGCTTGAACAGAAACCGGAGAGTAGAGACACAGAAACAAACACTGTCGCTGGCTCCTTCCCTTTCTCAGCGGGGTTGGATCAATCGGGCCCATTAGGGAATTAGATGCATTGATCACGAGGTGAGCTGGTTGTGTAGAATGTTTGCTAATGAGTAGGTGGCCATTGTTTAGTGTTTCTCCTGGGGAGGAGCAGGAGATGAATAGCAGGTCGGCTACTTTAGGGCTCACAGCCAAATGTAGATCAGCAGTGCTCTGCACAGGTATAATCTATTTCATTTTTTTTAGTGCCTATTGTACGGCAAATGGCATTCCAGCTCCTAGTGCCTGCTGTGTGTTTGTGTGTGTGTTTTGCACGTTTGCCCATTTTCAGCTTAATTTGATCAAAATGCTTTTGCATATTAAATGTAAGCTTTAACAGTGGAAAGCAGCGACAGTGACAAAACGAGTCTGGATCTGCTCTTTACAAAGGGTGATCCTGAGTGTACACTAAAATCATTCATCAAGTACTCTGTACAGTTTTTGTTTTCTTACTGAAACTACATCATATGGGAGTATCCTGCCTTTGGTAGTATTATAGTAGGACCATATTTCGTTTTCAGGGCAGTTGTTTTTTCACCCTTTAAGGCGAGGTTAACGGAGCGTGACTCGTGGTGCAGCAGTCCTGTGAGCCTGCATGAAGTCTCTGTAATAACATTCTGATGTTAAGCTATTCTAATATTTTGATTGGTGAATGTAAATATTTGCTGATTGCCTTCAAAGCCTGCAGAGCTGATCTAAACGAGCAATTCATCCTAAAATGGGGAGCAATGCATCCGTGAGATATTTCACTTTAAATTATAAACATTAACCTAATTAACGGTCTGTTTTTATCTGTCCGTGATAAACTTTTCTCTCAGGGCCTCCTCGACTGATCAACGAATTAACTGCATGCATTTATGGCGCTATGATCATCGAAGCTTTTTTTGTAACCACCTGATGAGTGCAGACACGCTCGCCTCTGCACATTTCTGCATTTCTTTTCTTTCCGTTCATTGTTGTCCTGCCTTACCTTTAAACCGAAAATATGAGCTGCACAGAGAAAACGCAGTATTTAATTACCTAATGGACAAATATGCCATGAATTTTATGGATCGCATTTATACTCGCTCTTTAATAAGCCTCTTTGATTAATGACTGCTTGTCTTTTTCTCTTGCTTCATCCTCAGGAAAAAAAAGTTGTGTGTTTAAAGAGGCCATTACTGCTCCCTGTAGCTGTTAGTCTTTTATTGCCTGCTCTCATAATGTTTCAAAGGATGTCTGGAAAAATGCTTTTTCCATCTATCTTTCCATTGTTGTGTCTTGGTGTCCTCTGCGGTAACACAGCTTCAGCAAAGTTGTTTTATTGCTAGTTGCACAAAGTAAATGATGCAAGAATGGTGCAGTCTTTTTAATCTATGTGCCATTTGATCCTCAACAATCTGATAAAAGTTGCGTGCTAATGAGAATCAAAGAAAAAAGCTTAATGTGCTTTGTTCTGGTTAGAAATGCTGCCAATGAGGGAGAGCTGTGTAGTGTCACTTCTGTTGAAATTGTATGATGACAAATGTACTTATCTAACATCTGAGGTGGTCACAGTGTGTGTGTGTGTGTGTGTGTGTGTGTGTTCACCTCACTGCTACCCTCATATCAAGTCTCATGAAGCTCCTCAGGACACACAGTTTGGTGTTGTGAGGGGAGGCAGTGATGTGGTATGGTGGTCATTTTTCATCTCTTCTCTGAATTGTTCTGCGTGGACTCTGAGAGCACTAATTATTCATTTAAAGCTTTGGCTCCTGCCTGTTCCCTCTAATTAGATGGTTAGTCACTATCCCAGGCCCCTGGGCTCAGACATTGATCTCCTCTGTCACGGCCACATTGTGTCACAGCCGCCACTACGCTGCAGAAATACTCAGATGGGATAAAAACAGGCATTAAATACATTAAACATGCACAACATACAGTGCAACTGTCTCTTTCTCACACACACACACACACTCACACACACACACACACACACACACACACATGCACACACACTCTAATGCGCTTTGAATATCCCACTTGCAAAGTCACTCTGCTGGATACAAACGCTTCTCTCATTCTGTCCAATAATAAGTCCTTTATTGTATAACTGTAAACTGTTCCCATTTACAGCCTGGAGAATTTATGATCTCCATAGAAAAACAAAGCATAAACGCAGCAGAAACACATAATGGCGACTCCCACCTCCTTACAAACAATACTGAGTTTCCAGAAAGGGTTCTCCTGGGGGAGTTTGTGGCATATTTCTCAGTTTCTCTTGTGTTCTCGTGGGCTGTGGTGCAGTCGACAAGACTAATCAAAGGCTTGATGAAGTGCAGCAGCTGTATTTGTTTATGTATTGAGCATACTGTACTACAACACTGGTAATAAATGGGGCCGAGACACAAAGAAAGGGAGACGGAGCGAGGAATGAAGGCAGAGAGGACGGGATGGAAAGGAGAGGGAAAAAAATCACATAAACACCAACTGTGATAAGTGTTGTTTCCCTGCTTTGTTGCAGTTAGCATTCCTCAGAAGGCAGTGCAATGTTTCAGGGTGTGTGTGTGTGTGCGTGCCTGCGATCTGAGTGGTTAACCTGCTGGTGGTGGATTAATGGGCTGCTGGGAGAGTTTCCAAGGCGTCAACATACCTGTGTTTTAAATTACTTCAATTGAGCCTATTAGCACTTGAGGAATGTGCCTTTAAAATCCTGCTTCTACTTTGTAACCACACGTCTCTGATGTCCCTTCTCTAATGTGAAAGCACTAATTAGCTTTTCGTTATGTGTGATAATGAAGCATTGCTGCCGCATAAAGAATAATTTTAAGGTTCATATTTCTGAGTAAATACGTGCTGTAAGCAGAGATGCTTATGGGAGATTTTCTTTTGCAGAGACACACTTCACTGGCTTTTCATTCTTAAGTGTTATCAGAACTAAATCCCTGAGATGTGTGTGACTTTAATAAATAAGGCTGTCTATAAAATGATTGGCGGTAATGATTCATGAAAGGAAAACACATAAATCTTTATGTTCACCAAACTGTCAGACGAGGAGGAATCAGCAGAGAGCCCTGAGAGCCTGACTCGTGTATATTGTTCAGCTGATATTATCACATGCACATTTTGGTTATCAGTGCTCATGCTCTTTAACATGCAGCAGGTTGTCCTGCAGAATAAATTGCAGGTTGATGAAGCCGGTTGGGTTCATTTCATCGTGGTGTCATCGCCACTGTTTATAATGCTGTCTGCAGCAGAGCAGCGAACAATCACTGATTAAATACCAACGTTATAAGAAACTGACTTCTTTTTCTGTAAAGCACAAAATTTGTAAATTCATGGATAACAGTAGATTTTATATTTTAGCATTACGGATATGACTTTGATTAACTTTGTGTGTACTGGTGGATTAACCTTCACAGAAACATGATGTTGGTAATTACCAGGACTGTGAATTTAGGGCAGCTGTGGCATAAACCTCACGTTGGGCGGTGGTTTAAGACATTTGTTAAACACTGCTCCAGAGAAATGAAAGGAACACTTTGAAAACACATCAGATCTCAATGCTGCAGATACCGGGCAACGTGTGAGGAATGAAAGGAGGCCGCGTCGTTCGTCAGCCTCCAGAGGGCTGAATTCAAGGACACCCTGAAAACAAAAGTGAAAAAAATGATGCAGCAGGTCCATTTTGCCAAAAAACATTTTGCAGCAACTTAAATGGTCCTCACTAGTTCGCATGCATGCTTGACAGTGTCGGGTCTCCTAATGAGATGATGGTGTCCTGGGGGACCTCCTCCCAGATCTGGACCAGGGCATCACTGAGGTCCTAAGCAGTCTGAGGTGCAGCCTGGTGGTGTCACATAGACCAAACATGGTGTCCCAGAGGTGTTCTGTTGGATTTAGGTCAGGCGAGCGCGGGGGTAGTCAGTGGTATCAGTTCCGTGATCCTCCAGGAACTGCCTGCATACTCTCGCCACATGAGGCTGGGCATTGTTGTACACCAGGGGGAACCCAGGACCCACGGCACCAGCGTGGGGTCCGACAGCGGGTCCAGCAGTGACTCTGACCCCAGCTAAATCCAAAACTAGTGAATAACAGTCAGAACAGACGAGGAGGGGAAAATGTGAGTGTCCTCCACCTGAAAACTGTTCCTGTTTGGGGGTTGTCTCATTGTTGCCCCTCTAGTGTACCTGCTGTTACCAAAGCAGCTGAAACTGATTAATAACCTGACCACATCCATATCACAGAGGTTTCATTTACTTGGTGCTAAACTGATTGATTTAAAAAGTTACATTTTTTGAGCAGTGTATTTCCCATATTCACGTCCCGTGTGTGTTGGCAGTTGAGCCCAGATAAATAATAATAACCCAATATTATTATTAATTTTTTTAGGGGCTCTAATCTTTGTATGTATTTGATTAGACTGCAGGAGAAAGTGGGCATCAGAGACCATCACCCACAGAGTGAAGCCACAGGGTGTGATCATTCACCACCTCCTCACTGACGGAGAAACTAAATTAAAATAAAACCAGATGACAGGATTCATTGTTGCCAGTTCAAGTCGCGAACAGAAATGATTTTATATGTACGAGTCCATTCAAAACAATAAAATCAGCAGCTACAAATTTGCGAAATCTCTTGTCAGGTTGTGTGGCAGTGATTATAATACAGAGAAATCCTTTTTTCATATTCAGCTTCACTGCCTTCCCTCGTCTGGGATACGCTGGGTGGTACAAACGGAGTCGGTCGTGAATCTGTTTGGGAAGAGAGACACTCAGAGTCCTCTGTTCTTTACCTCCACATGCCCTCGAAATTAATGACCATGATTATGTGTGCTTAGTAGCATGCTCGTCACCTCAGCTCGTCAGCCTGCTTTGCATGCGCTCCTTTCCAAGTGCACTTGCCAAAGCCTGCTGCACACGCATGTTTGCCGTGTCCCTCTGTGTCGGTCGGTGTGCTGCACGGACCTCCTGTCAGACAGACTCGCATGAACTTTGTCGATTTGCCCGGTGCCTCCCATCTGCACTGCAGTGCATTGTGGGAAGCTGGCTGACAGCTCTTCAGTGAGCTAAGGCTGCCAGGCTGTGATGAGTGTAGCTGCAGTCAGACCTTGTTTAGTGCCCTCCACGCCCTTGTTTTTTTTTTTAAACATTGCAGGAGTCCCCCCTCCCACTGTGATCGCCCAGGGTTTTCAGAGGTCTGCTCTGGGCTAACTGGGGCATTTACACACCTTGTGTTTCCTCCATTTCTCCCCTCTGGCTCGTTAAAGTCTAAATTCCACCAACAGCTTTGAAGTGTGTCGAGTGTGTTTGTGTGTGTGTTTTTTTTCTTTTACTGTACGTGGAGATATTTGCACTTGTTGCGCCTGCAAAGCAGATGTTTCTAAGAGAGACGCTGCTGTGCTCAGGAGTTTTCAGGCGAGAACAATTCAACGCTTTTTTTGGATGCACGCTGCAGGACGGTGCATAGAAAAGCAGCCTTCCCTGTCCTTAGATCCATGCAAACCTCCTGCTCTGCTGCAAACACCTACCGCTCTGCAGCCGGTGATTCACTGCTGCTGAGATGAGAAGAGGACAAAGAATGATAAACTGAGTGTAGTCTGCAATTTTCTTGTCAAAGCCAAGTTTTAAAAAAAAAAGAGTATTTCTGCCTTTAATCTGGCTCCTGAGCACAGCAGTAGCATTTTTGCCTCTGCTTTTCAAAAGCTCGATTGAAGTGGTACCTGCCTGCCTTGCTCAGAGGGAGGTTTGCTGGTTGCTGGTTCCCTACCAGGTGTTTATCTCTCTTTTCTTCTCCGCTTCCCTTCGCACTCCTCGCTGCTGTTAATCTGCTGTGTACTTCAGCAACTGATGATAAAGAAGAAACTACGAGAGACCTCAAACGTTCTTACAACTGTCAAATAATCTGGTGCTTATTTTTTGCGAGTGTGCGCCGTGGAGCCTCCGTAAATGATTTCCCCAAACACATCAATCTCTCCTGAAGCTCTGGCGTGTTTGGGGCTGAAAAAGGGAACATCGCACATGATTTATCGCCCGTCTGAGTGTGTCTGAGGACTTTGTCTTCAAGTGTTGAGTCATTTGTCAAACACATTTCTTGGCTGCAGCCAGAATCTCGCCGGTCACTTAACGGTCATCAAATGTGAGCAAAACGAGGGGAGCGGCCGTCCCTCTGCCAGTCTTCACCACCATTCTTCTCTCTGTTCTCCCTCATGTTTCCAGTCTGGGGGGGGGGACATTCTTGTGGACAGCAGTTTGTGAAGAATCTAAAACATGTCACACGTTTTCCCCAAAGAGTCTTTGTGCCTCAGAGAGAAGCGGCAGATTCTGTTGAGCCCAAAAAGTTAACTTTGGCAACAACTGGCAGCGCAGTGACAATGCACATGTGTGGTCTTCATTAAGGTCACGAAGGCGGCTTTGATTGATGCTCCTCTACAGTAATGTTCTAAACATTCAGACTGAGCTGTATGCAAATCCATACCCCATTCTTTTGTTTGCAAAACACCGACATATTCCGCATTTCATGACAGGCTTGTAAGAAGAGATGAAGTGTTTTTCTGTTTCTTGCTGGGAACGGCGTGTTCACTGGTGGAACTCGCTGTCATCGGCCGAGCTGCGCCTGCCTGTTTGATGACAGGCGAGAAGCGCGAGAGAGTCTCGGTTCTAGGACGGTGTTGGAGTACAGTATCGGGGGACTTTACAGTGCCTGAGCTCGCTGTCAGACTTTGGTGTACCCACAAAGCAAGACGCTGTTGTTGCTGCTGTGAATTAAGATCAGCAATACGTAACTGAACCAGTAACAGGACATGT
>JAMQGT020013038.1:0-38435 GCA_024447675.2 Pterophyllum scalare | reverse complement strand
AAATTCTGGGCTCCGTAATTTCTCATGTCTGTCTGTCTTCCTATTAACACTAATAAAACAGTAGAATTTCACTCACCTAATCTGAAGCACAAACTGTTCTGATGTACCACACACATGCTGTGTTGTCATTTATTCATCAAATAATTTCTAAAATCAACACCAAGAGGAACAGTTTTTTTTTTTTGCCACTACTGTTTCCTGTTTCCTTCATTATTTAGGCCCAGAGGCTGCATTATTTTATTTTTTTTTACAAAATTTCTCTCTCTGTAGAAATCTTTTTTTTTATTTGATTGTTTGTCTGTAGTTCCCTGGTCTTTACATTTTCTTTTTTTTTTTATCCCTCCTATGACTCTAATATACCATTTTTGCTGTAGGTCTTGACATAAAAACCCCCACAAACTAAACTGAACTAAGAAACAAAAACAAAGGTACTCTTTATAAAGTTTATTTAAAGTAATTGAGTGAAAAAAATTTCAATAAATTTTTAGTTATTTATTTTTTGTTCTTTGGCAAGACTATAACTGTTTGCCAAGTGTTCAGCTATTCTCAGTAGTTTTGCAACTCTTGATCATGAAGTGTTGTGAACCTAACGTATTCAGCAGTCTACCTAATGACACATCTGAATATCCAGAACAGAATATAATTAATAGAAAAAACACAACCCAGAAAAATACGTTTGAAAACAGCTCAAGGTAAAATGTGAATTTAAAAAAAAAATCTATTTAGGAATAATACATAACTTTCTGTCTTTGACCCTTAGTACTTCAGTCATTGTGTTCTGTTAAATTTAAGCAGTAGATTACAATGCGACCTTCATGTGTACTTTCCCAGAACCGTAATGCTGCAGCAGCGCAGACATCAAATGATAGTGGCCCAGGTCTTTTTGGTAGTAATGCATGAAAATGTATTAGGATTGGTCATGCAAACAACAAAGCAGTACTTTAAGTTGCACTCTTCGCTTACAACCCCTTAAGAATACATAAGTATGAAGCAGTACCTTGGTAAAATAAATATATGGATGTTTCTTGTCCACAAGCTGGAGATTCCCAAGAATGGGTAAAGCAAAGGGTCCTGGTGGAAAATTTCTTGGATTCCTTTTTTTGAGGGAGTATGTGATCAGAAGGAACAAAAAAATAGAGAGTAAAACCCCCTCATTGCTCAGCAAAAAGGTGGAAAGCCACATGGTTGGAGGGAGAGAAAACACAGCAGCTGGATGTCTGTGCTCTGGAGATGTGTTTTTTTTTTCTCGTGTGCACAAGTCGTTTATCTTCTTCTGATGCAACAGTTCAGGCCAGTTCAGGAGAGACAGCTCATTTGATTGGACTAATACTTCTCTGTTCAAAGGTGCTTGTGATATAGTACTTGCATAACAAGCAGGGCTACAAAGCACAGTCTCATTTTTAATGCTTATATAAAATTATCTTTTGTATGGGAATAGTAATATACGGTCACAAGAAGTGTGTTAACTCAGGTGGTAAACAGTCAGCTCTCAATTTGTGGTTTGCAGACGCAAGAGGAAAACTTCCTATCACTTGAAGCAACAGCTGTGACAATAAGCTAATGGCCCAGAACTTAATTTTGTTTGTCTTGGTTTATGGGGTTGCTTATCATGTTGTTTGTATATTTGAAAAACTTGAGTGAATATAATGAATATAATGATTTGTTTCTCCAATCTCAGAAGTAGTCACATTTGTCCCTTGTTAGTTTTTGGACTGTTGAATGCTGGTTCCTGAATACTTTGTGCTAAATAAAGGATGATTCTTTTAATTTTACTGTTTTTTATTATTAACAAAACAATACTTTCCAAAACTATGTGAAACAAACCATATGTGGTACTGGCAACCTGTCCAAAGTGTAACCTGACTTTCACCCAGTGACAACTGGGACAGGCTCCAGCCCTCCTGCAACCTGGATTCAGATAAGTGAAAGAAAATTGATGATGAACTTCTGGGACTGTGATAGCTGTATCCACAATCACACAACTGAAATATTAATCTGTTAATATGCATTCATCCTACACTCAATGCATAACTCAGATATACAGGTTGTGCATGACTGCATGTATCACAGCAGATATACAGATCTGCTGTTTTAACTGGGGAATGGGGTTTCTTGTAGGGGGTTAATTTATTGTTCCAATGGTTCCACCCCTCTATGTTGTTAACAGTTTGGTGTCCAGCCCAGAACTACACTGATATTTGATAATTCTGTTTAGTTAACCTGTTTTATGGCCATAAATTAACCTGTTAACCTGTAAAGAACAGGTTCCTTCTGCATACCAGAAACTGAGACCTGACTCTTTACCACCTGAGCTGTCTCACCTTGCAGACCACGCCCCCTTTTGAAATCCCCTTGAAATCTGACCCCAAATAAGATTTTTGCAGAATCTGCACAAATGGCACTACTTGTTTATTACATGTGAAAACTATAGATAACACACAGGATTAAATCATTTAGGGTGATCACATATTACAGTTGTGACACATAGCCATTATACATAAATATAAAAATAATAAAACAATATTTCCTTGCTTTTTAGAAAAGGTACCTTATAAAAATATGGTTTCTCAAAGGTGTTCATCAGAGCAGGATCTAGTTTGCTGTGTTTGAGTGGACAGCTAAAAATGTGATAATAATAAAGTTAAATAAAAATAATACCTTAAGGCGCTTTGTATTTTGAGGTAAAGACCATACAATAATACAGAGAAAACCCCAACAATCAGACAGCCCTCTATGAGCGAGCACTTGGCGACAGTGGGAAGGAAAAACTGCCATGGTACAGGGTATGTTACCCAGTTTTTTGAGAGTTGTGAACTTTGTTTAGTTTGTTATTCTATGGGATCCTTGGTTTGGCAATTTTTTTACTAATACTTTATAATATAGCCTGCAACTAGGCCGTAAGTACACATTTTTTACAGGGATGTACCCTGTAAGTAAATCTGAGTTCTGTGTAATTTCCGGGGAATTTAGTTGAAAAACCAACAATGTTTTGCTGATCCTACATTGTAGGAATGCTGTACTTTTCAGGGTGTGGCTCATGTAGTTGTGTAGTGGCTTAATCTAATGTATGGGTATTTTACAGGGATACACCCCTGTTAATAATGTAAACCTGCTGTTAATACAAGAAAATAATTGCAAGATTATGTGCACCAGTGCAAAGGTTTATGGCAATCCATCAGATGGTTGGCATATTTGTTGGACATGTCAATCGGCCAACAACCAAAGTTGGTCAAAAGCAATAACTACATGTTACAGGACTGGAGGCATCCATTAAAATCTTGGGCTAATAGTGGGAAAAAGTGTTTTAAAAAGATTTAGAGTGGTATGCCACATTATGTGTAAATTTAAAGACATACAGCACAAGGAGGAGAAATCTGGAAAACACAATATACCACAATTTGGGAAAGAAAACTTTTGCAGTGTCCATGTTTTCCAAAATGAATTTCAAATTTTTATTTGGCTGACCAAAATGAAGTTTTCCACTGTGCCTCAGTCCATTTATAATTAGAATTCCCAGAATCTTTTGAGGATATCAAGTACTGTAGATGATGATAAATTCAAAGTCTGATGCAATTTTACACCAAGGAACATTATTCTGAAATTGTTCCACAATTTGTAGATGCAGTTTTTTTTGGTGAACCTCTGCTGATCTTTACCTCTGAGAAACTCTGCTTCTCTAAGATGCTCTTTACTGACCTCTTGACAGTTATGTTCTAGCTTTTTATTTTTAGTGCTCCTTGCCTTTCCACTTTGAGATTTGCAAATCATTGCATTCTTTATTTACATTTTACACAGTATACAAAGCTTTGTGGAATTAGGGTCATACATAACTTTCTGTCTTTGGTCTTCAATGCTTCAGTCATCGTCTTTAGTAAATCTAAGCAGTAGACTACAGAATACTCTTCATGTGGAGTTTCCCAGAAAAGTAACACTGCAGCAATGCAGATGCCAAATAATAATCTATTTGGTAGGAGGAACTACCAAATAGTTCCCCAGTCTTAGGCTAAGGCTAGGTTATTAGGCTGTAATTATATATGGTTTACTAATTATTCTACTGCAACAGTTTATAGCTCTAAAGATCTGTGCATGGACTTGAGCTTGTTTTGAAGTCTTCTCTCCCTTGTTTGTCATGTTGACAAAATAAAGACTGTATAAAGACTGAATTCAGACTCTATACACCAAAGGAAGTTTTTTTTAAAGTTTTATTGAGAGACAACAAGAACTGGAGTGGAGCCTGAGTTATGGCTACCTCAGGGATTGACTGCCATGAGCTTTGTGGAGGGTTAGCTAAGGCTGAGGCAGGTGGAGCAGGAATGATTATGGTGAGAACAGTCTTATTTGTGAAATGGAGTGATTTGGTCCAGGGGCTTTCCGAAGGCAGGCAGGATTTGGACATTGAATGGCGACAGGGGATAGTGAGCAGACAGGTGAGTGTTCCAGGTAAGTCCTTCTTACAGACTGCAGGTACTGCTGAACCTGAAGCTGGAGCTGGAGCTGGCTGCAGAACAGAACTCTTCAAAGCAACAGATGGGGAATGGAGTAGGAATCCAGATGAAGGAGGAAGTCACTAATACAGATATTAATTTACAGAAAACTGAATGCAGTAAGGAGAGCTTGATTATCACCACTCAGGTAACGACTATCTTGTTTGTCCTTTTGCCATTGCAGTTGCATGAATTGTTTGCCTTGCTGCCTGACCACTTGTACATGCCGTGCCATCTGTCAAAGAATTGGACTTTGTTTGTTGTGTCCTGCATTAGTCACTTTTTGATCAATAATTACAAAACTGATAAGTGTTCTATTTTAGTAGCTGATTTTGTGGTCAGGTAATACAGAAACTGATTTCACTGAGAACTTTATATCTCATCTCCTTTACACTGAAGATGCCTTCAGGCTTTAATGTTTATTTGCAATAAAGTTACATTAACTAACAAAAACTACAGTTTCAACACTTGGTGGCAGTGAGGAGTAATGAGAGTATAAATACAGTGAACAGAATGTTGGCTGCAGATTGTAGAATGTGGACAGAAAGGTCAGATTATGTAAGAAGTGAGTCTGATTGTTATCATGGTGAAGTTTGGGGGTGAGGCTCGAAACATGCACGGAAGTAAAACTACAACACGGAGAAATCAAGTTTCTGCTTTTAACAAACCACTTTGATAGTGCCCCTTAACTGTCTACTAATCACATTTGTAACACATGTCATAGATTGCACAAAATCATATTTTGAGCTGTCTTTAATCACTGACAAATCAGCATTTAAAAGACATTCTTATAGTCAGCAGCAAGTTGTAAGAGTTCAAGATCCTGCTCTGTTTTTCACATAAGGTCTTCAGTGTTACATAACATGATCTGGCGCCTTTGTTTGCACAGTACTGCTCGTCCCACCCCTATAAAATCAGACATACCACAGTCCTGTTTGCAGGATCAAAAGTGTGGCTCTTCACAGGGATCATTCAGACTTTCATCATGATTTTTCAAGCTGTTTTTGACTATATGAACTTTACAAGCTGGCTGTCATTCATTTTTGTCTTGTTAATTTTGTTTGATCTGATAAAAAACCGCAGGCCTCACAACTTTCCACCAGGACCCTGGGCTTTGCCTCTTCTAGGAAATGTTTTCACAGGAGTTGACTTCAAATCAGTGGGGAAGGTGAGCTTAACGGTATCACTTTTACACTACATGCATGCATTTATTTCAGCACATCTTTACAGGGACACTTGAGCTTTGTCCACTTTATGTGCACAAAAAAAAACCAAACAACAAAACAAAACAAATACAGAATAACAAAAATGCATTGTTAAAGATTTTCAGTCCTCACTGTCACACATCCATAATTTGACAGTAGTTGTTTCGGTGAGGGATTTGGGAAATTCAGAGTCTTGTAAAAATGTATTTTTCATTGCCTACCTACTGAAAGCATCAAAGGAATATTGAAGTGTTTGTGAAGCATTTCTCCACCAAATTTTTTCTACATGCAGCTGGCTCAGAAGTATGGCCCTGTGTTCAGTGTGAAGAGAGGCAGTGAGAGGATGGTGTACGTCACGGGATACAAGATGGTCAAAGAGGCTCTCATCAATCAGCTAGACAGCTTTGTCGATCGCCCAGTTCTCCCTCTCTCCACACTATCTATAATGGCCTTGGTGAGTACATGAACACATAAATGAGTGCATAACCTAGAAACTACCAAATATATATATATTCTATATGTTTTCAAAGGTATATCTCTGAGCAATGGTTACCTGTGGAGGAAGCAGAGGAAGTTTGCCAACACTCACCTGCGCTATTTTGGAGAGGGCAGAAAGTCACTGGAGAAGTACATTGAAGTGGAGTGCCACTTCCTTTGTGAAGCTTTCAAAGAGGAACAAGGCAAGTAGACTACAGGGCATCACTTGAATAAAGTGTTTGTCATGCACTGAAAACATTTTTAGAGTATGATTTGTCATGACTTGGATTTGACATATTCCCAGGAAGACCATTCAACCCCCACTACACCATAACAAATGCAGTGAGTAATGTGATCTGCTGTGTGGTCTTTGGACATCGGTTTGAATACAGTGATCCAAATTATCGCAGGATTCTGGAGGTGGACAATGAAGCTATTGTGCTTTCGGGTTCAGCCCAGGCACAGGTATTCTTTGTGTAAACTATTATGTTGTGATAATAAAACAAGTTGTGTTGGTCTATTACTGATCTGAGAACGTGTCATCATCAACAGCTGCTTGATGTCTTTCCTGGCATCATGAAGTATCTGCCAGGACCTCACCAGACTGTCCAAAACCACTACAGAGAGATCATGGCTTTCTTGAAGAAAGAACTAGAAAGGCATCAGGAGGACTGGAACCCTGAAGACCCTCGTGATTTTATCGATGCGTATCTGTCAGAGATGGAGAGGGTAGAACAAAGACATTTCTAGCAAAGCTTATAAAATCATATTAACAATGATTTACATTTGCATTAGAGTGATTAAAATAGATGTTTTGGATCATGACAATTCCACCTGATCAAGCAATCCATTAGTGGCCAGAAGGAACACAAAGATAAAAATTAATGTCAGTCAGATTCCTCACACTGGCTTCAGTGAGACCATGAGAACCTCTTCTGTGCTGTTAAAAACAGAACACAGATGAGCACAGTGAGTATGTATGTGTACATCTGAGCATTTTCTTTCACAGTTAGTGGCCACTGCACACCTATACAGACATTCCCAATGAACAAAGCCATAACTTAGATCAAAACAAGCAAACAGTTAAAATGTCAGTTACATTTAGAAATAAGCACGTGTAGCTGTAAAGAAATCTGAGCACAGAAAGACTTAGGTTTCCCATGTTGATGTGCAATGTAAAAAAAAAAAAAAGGATAAGACATAAATGCCACATTGTACTTATTTCAGTGCAGCTAGTGTGAAACAAAGTAAAGTTACAAAATAAAACTAAAATAAACTGTAATACAACCAACAACTGGGGCTAAGAGTAAAAAATACTAAAGAACATACACGAAGATAATAATGTAACCAATAAACAAACTAAGAACCAGACAGAGAATGCTAAAAAAACAGGAATTTAAAAGTTCCAAAACTCAAAACTACCCTGAATATGTTACTGGGAGAGCAAGAGCTACAATTTCTCTGAAAAATGTACAAACCTGCTGTAGAATAATATATTTGTTATTACTGTAAATTAGCCTAAACCAGCTCAGCACTGTGGAAAATGTCATTATTTCTCTCTTACATTAGAAAAAAGAGGATCCCCAGGCTGGCTTCAACACTGAAACGCTGCTGTTATGCACCCTTGACCTGTTTGAGGCTGGAACAGAAACGACTGCCAACACTCTACGCTGGGCCCTGGTATTCATGATGACCTACCCAGACATACAGGGTGAGAGTCAACACCAATGTATTCCAGTTTATCCATGATGACCACTGAACTCCTTGTTTTCACTGTTGCTGTGCTTACATTTTCAGAGAAAGTCCAGGCAGAGCTAGACAGAGTGATCGGACAGTCACGCCAGCCCACCTTAGCTGACAGACCCAACCTACCCTACACTGATGCTGTTGTTCATGAGGTCCAGAGGTTTGGAAATATTGCTCCCCTAGGATTCCCGAGAAGTGCCAATAAAGACACTACACTAGGAGGATACTTTATTCCCAAAGTAATGGAATATTTACCTAATTCACCCAGATATAATTATTTATAAACAGCTAATATCAAAAATATCTTATAACTCCTTTTCAGGGCACGGCTACTACTATGATTCTTGCATCTGTGCTGTTTGACAAGAATGAGTGGGAGACTCCAGATGTCTTCAATCCTGAGCATTTCTTGGATTCACAGGGCCAGTTTCGGAAAAGAGATGCATTCTTACCATTTTCAGCAGGTCTTTTTCAGTCTACTTTTAGCTCATTATCAACAATCATCAAAGTTCCCATTTACAATTTGACTGCCACCAAATACATAAGGCAAATACTTCCGTTTCCCCACAGGTAAACGTATGTGTCTTGGTGAGCCCCTGGCCAAAATGGAGGCGTTCCTTTCTTTGCATCTCTGCTCCAGCGCTTCACCTTCACTCCTATTCCTGGAGAAATGCCCAGCTTGGATGGTTTGTTGGGCTTCACTTATACTCCTCAGGAGTTCAGGATGACGGCTGTGCCTCGCTGATGCCATTCCATATCAATAACCTGAAGCTACGCAAATTTTATCAGCATACTATATAAATTTACAGAGAAGCAAAAATATAACATTCTAGCTTGCAACTGAAAAAGACATGCAGCTTTCTTAATGCAACTCTCTTGTAATTTCTTTATATAATGTTCAGGAATCGTTCTTCACATCTCTTGAAGGAAATTCAATGCTCTTTCAGGTCATCAATCTATCACAGGGTTTCCACTGAGACCATTTCTGATGATGTTCCAGCAAACAGTAGATGGATCAGCTGAAGGGCCAGATGCATCTCTCTGGTGCTATGTCAGGTCTTTGCTGGATTTTTTCATATTTCTAAAGGAAATGACTGTCAGATACTGTTCATCTGCTGTAGATAATTTTGTAGGTCTGTCACTTCTTTATTGAAGCTTAATGGGTACTAATGGCTAAAATGTAAGCATGTTGCTATCCTTCCTTTCCCGCTTAGGCTTTTAAATTTGTTAATGAACACATTGAGAGACAAAACAATTATATACTATGCAGTGATAGATATAATTTTGTAGTTGGCTTGCATGGACTTAGGTGTCGTCTAAAGGTCTTCAGTTAATCAACTCTACCAGGAAATATGAAGAATATGTCATTTATGTATCAAAGCCACAATTTTAACCTTGAGAGAAAAGGGTTATTATACTACAAAACCAATAATACTGCACTGAAACTTGAGCCCCGTATTGTTTTTGTGAGTATGTGTTAATTACAGAGAGAACCCAACAGTCAAAGCACTTGGTGACAGTGGGAAGGAAAAACTCCCTTTTAACAGGAAGAAACCTCTGGCAGAACCAGGCTCAGGGAGGGGCAATCATCTGCCACGACTGGCTGGGGCTGAGGGGAGAGAGACAGGACAAAAGACACGCTGTTGAATAAGGTCATCCAGCAGACTGCAGTGTCATGTCTTCGGCATAGCAAAACTATATGTTGAGAAAAGATAGTCACACTAAAATATTCATTAAGGTGTTACAATTTATATTGATGCACATCTTAAAAATATTTCATAGAGAGCATTTTGTATGCTAATCTACTAATTAATTTAAAAAGTGTAATGATAAACCTGTTGGCTTTACCATTTTACTTAGTAACTTTGTTTTGTACTAACAAGCAGAGTGCATCACATGGGATATTTAGTGTTTCTGGTTTCATCAATCTGCACTCTGTAAATCAGATTTATTCAGTATGTTAAGCTTTTTTTGGAACCCACATCCAAGTTATTACTGATAACAAAAATGTAATAAATAATAATAATTCCCTATTTGTCTTTGAATAAACAGTAAAAACTAACAGCCAATCTGTTGGCTCTGTATGTGGTTTGTTTTTGCTGATGTTAACATTTTGTTAAGATTAGAGCCTCTCAGAGTTGCTTGCTTTGTATCGTGACTATTATGAAGCTCCTTGTAGGACTCAGCAAATCACCAACCTTGGATATCATCATTGAAGCCCAGGTCAGATTCTCTGTGTTGTTCAGACATGAAAAATACACATTATTAAAGAATATTAACAGAAATTAGTTATTTGTAAAATGCCATAAATACAATGCAGTTGTTCAAATACAGTCATGTATGTGAACAAGAAAGTACAACCTGTTTCAATTTTCAAGGATTTACGTATCAGGACAATTTTTTTTTTTAAATTTATCTGGTCTTCAGCAAGTCTAAAATTGGATAAATACAACCTCCAATGAGAAACAGCCCATTATATGCAATATCTTTTCATGATTTATTTAACAAAAATTAAGTAAAATGTGAAAGGACTGTGAAAAATTAAGAACACTCATACTGCTTCCATAGAGATTAAAAGGGTAAGAAGCAGCCAGGTGCTGTTAATCAAATGCACTTGATTAACTGATTAACTGCAACTCTCTAAAAGCATTTTTTTCCCCAATTTGCTGGTCTGGTGCATTCAGGTGTTTATTAACACAATGCTGTGAAGAGAGCAAAGACAGCAGTGATCATGGAGAAACAGTTCTTGCTGCTCATCAATTCTGAGAAGTGTTTCAAAGTCTATTTCCAGTCAATCTGAAGTGCATCATTCTACAGTGAGAAAGATTATTCAAAGTGGAAAACAGTCAAGGCAGTTACCCATCTTACCAGGAGTGGATGTCCCAGCAAATTCACCCCAAGGTCAACCTGTGCAATGCTCAGAGAAACTGCAAAAAATAAAAATAGAATCCAAGAGCTACATCTCACACTCTACAGGCCTCAGTTAGCATGTTTAATGTTTAACTTCACAACTAGTAAAAGGCTGAACAAGTATGGCTTGTCTGGAAGGATTGTCAGGAGAGAGCTTCTTCTAAAAAAGAATGTGTCAACAACCAACTGGCACAAACACATCATGCTAACTGATTGGCACGGTGGAGGAGGGGTGATGATTTGGGCTTGTTTTGGAGTCACAGGACCTGGGTACCCAGCAGTCACGGAGTCGAGGATGAACTCCTCTGTGTACCAAAGTGTTCTAGAATCAAATGTGAAGCCATCTTTTATGCAGCTGTAAATCACACATGAGCAAATCTACAACAGAATGACTGGAAGAAGTAAAGAATCAAGGTGTTGTCAAAGTCCAGGGCTGAAACTCACTGAAATGCTGTGGAGGGGCCTTAAGATATCTTTGTCTACATAAATGCCTGCAAACCTCAATGAACTGAAGTGACACTGTAAAGAAGAGTGGGCCAAACTCCCACCACAATGATGTGAGATGATAAAATCACACAGAAAATAAATATTTCAAGTTATTGCAAAAAGTGGTTCTATAAGCTACCGAGTCATGGGGTGTAATTATTTTTTCTCATGCACTGCTTCTGCATTTTGATTTACTTTTTGTTTGTTAAATAAATAATGACACTGTGTAATGTGTTATTTATTGTTGCTTATCTGAGGTTGTATTTAAAAAAATTAAAACCTGGTAAGAACCAGATAATTTCTTTATTTTACCCTGATATATAAAACCTTAGATTTGAAAAAGGGCATGCATTCTTTTTTGTATGACTTTAAATTTTATTGTGATAGACATCTCTCCTATCTCAACCTACAAGCCAGGGACTGGAGATGTTTGAATGATCTGCTGCATATTCTTGCAGCTGGTGGTTCTTGTGCTTTATTTTATTTTATTTTATTTTATTTTATTTTTTTGTTCTCTGCCATAAAACTGCTCATCAAACGTTGCTCTCAAAGGGTCAAGTAGATATTTAGCGATGATGAATTAGCTGCTTTAAGTCCTGTCCTGATATTTAACATAAAAGAATGTGTGAACTCCAAGTAGGCTTATTTGAAAAACAAACAAACAAAAAGGATCACATTCACTTAAGTGTCTGAAGGTATAGTTTTAATTAAAGATATTTTTTTTAGTGATAGTTTTGAGACTTTTTTTGTTTTTTTTTCTACTGGTTCTTCTCATGGACTCATCCTAAATTTTCCTACAGACACACAAACAAACTAGTTTGTGAATATGATCAAACTAGTACTGCCAAAACCTTTATTAGATGTTATGAAATAATTAATATAACACATAAAATTATTTTTTTGGCGCTCATTCAACAGTATGAAGAATGTGTTTGGCCCTTCATCTAATTGGTCATTTTCCCTCTTGAACTTGTTCCCTCACTCCCACCTGCTGTGGCCTCAGCTCTTGCTCTCCACTCCTAGCTCTGAATTTCTTGCTCCCCTACCACTAGAACGCTGCGGTACTCACAAGCCACTCACAGCTCTCCAGCCTGAACCTTTACGTTGCCCCACACCCCTTCCTCTTTATAATAAATTTCTCTTTACTTGGAAACAGCTTCCCCTGATTTGTTTTTCTTTGTGATTCATCAGTTCAGCTAAACAGTTTATAATATACTTTGAAGAGAGTGAAACCAACCATGTCAAAGTGCAGCAGTAACAAAAGTCAGCATTGAACTGACTGAACTGCACTGCAGTATGTACAATATGTATGCAGTATGTAGCTAAGGAGCTTCATCTGCCCACTCACCAATGACAGAATGGTAATCACATTGCTATGTTTGACAAGGGTAATCAAAAACATTCTTCTTCAGAAACCATATATTCAAGATGGCGCCTTTGTTTGGCTTCGCCGCTTCCTCTCTACATATGTTCGTCTATCTTGTATGTTTTATAAGTGTCATTGTTGACTCTTTGCGGATCTATGATCGCCATTCTCTATTGGCGATCGAATTCGCTATGGACAGATTCCAGTTTCATCAAAATGGACATGTTTTTCCACCAACTTTTGAACGGGGCACTGATTCCAGCGCTCGGTAGGAACTCGACCCCTGTGTTTTAACTCAAGACGGAGGAAACGTGGGAAGTGAGCTGGCTTTTCCGTGAAACTTTGTCGGATTCAAACGGATCTTCGAGGTGCAGACTTACTGGAGTGTCATTCTTGGGCTGCGACCAGACAGTTTTTTCAGACTCAGAGGGCCTGGAGAAGTGTGGATTTACCAGCATTTTGCTCTTGGATTGCCTTCAGACAGCTTTGCCTGAGTTTTGCTGGAGAAGGACTGGTTTCCATGTTTCCCTCTGCTTCCCACTCAGGGTATTTTTTGAGGATGTGGAAAGCCAAAGAACACCGCGGCAGAAACCTATCTTTACTGCGCAGTTTGTCTTCATCGTCGGGCTTGTCCCTGGCCCTGACTTCCCCACCTATTCCTCTGGAATTTTCCACCAAAATGATGGTAATAAATGCTCATTCAATTACCAACAAGCCATTCATTTTAAATGACTTATTTTGTCGAGAGATGCTCGATTTTATGTTTATTTCTGAAATGTGGCAGCATGGAAATGAAGTCTGTCATCTATTAGAACTTTGTCCTACAGACTGTTCTTTTTTATGTTCCCATTGGACTTCTGGCTGTGGAGGTGGGACTGCTGTTGTTTTTAAAAAAACATTTTTATGTCACTCGATTTGTGGTGCTCCTATAGCTCTTTAGACATGATCATGACTAAAATTGGTCAGGAAAATCCCTTGTACAGTATTTAAATATATCAACCACCAGGACCTGCTTCGTCCTTTTTGTCTGACTTTCAGGATTTTTTTATCCTCTACCATCAAATTGGGGAGAATCATTATTGTCGGGGATTTTAACATTCATATTGATGACTCATCGGATAGTATTGCTAAGGAATTTCTGAGCAATTTGGACTCATTTAGCTTCATTCAATATGTTTCTGGACCTACTCATACTGCAGGACATACCTTAGATCTGGTCCTCAGTTATGGTGCAATCTTAGATAACTTAAGCATAGATGATGTTGATTTTAGTGATCATAAAACTATTTCTTTTAACGTTTCTTTAACATCAGATTCTTTTTTGGGAGTCGGTACTAAATGCAGGCGTTTCATAGATGACTCCATTATTGCTGGGTTTTCTTCTCTTTTTAATTTTTCATCTACTGGGGAGGAAAACGTTGAGCACCTTGTAAAATCTTTAAATGAGCATTGTCTAGCCATTTTGGATAAGGTTGCTCCCTGTAAAATTAGCCATCGGATCGTTGTTCCCTGCTCACCTTGGCTAAATAATCAGACTCGCGGTCTTCGACGTTCCTGTCAGAAAGCAGAGCGACTTTGGAAGTCCAAGGGTTTGATTGTTCACAAAGAATATTTTAAAGAACTTCTTTATTCATATAATGAAGCTGTGAAAAAGGCAAGGTCTTCTTATTTCAACCGCCTTATTAAATCCAGTAATAATAACCCTAGAGTATTATATGATACTATTAATAGCATTGTTTCCCCTCCTCCTCAACATGCATTAATAGCCTCCGATGATGATTGTGATGTTTTTCTAAAGTATTTTGTAAACAAGGTATTGGGCTTAAAATCTGTTTTTTCTACTAGCCCTTCCTCTTTCGATGATGACTTTCAATGCCCTTTGTCATTTACTTCCTTTTCTTCAATTATGTTGAATGACCTAGTATAATGGATAAGATGAAACCATCATCATCTTCATCAGAAATTGTACCACCTTAAGTTCTTATTAGTTCGTTTGCAAGTATTGGTCCCTCACTTATATCTATCATTAACAGTTCATTGAGGCATGGTTGTGTTCCCTCTTATTTTAAGAACGCCGAAGTGACTCCTCTACTTAAAAAACCTAATCTCGATTCCAGTTCTCCCAGCAATTATCAGCCTATTTCAAAATTACCTTTTATTAGTAAACTTTTCGAAAAGGCTGTTGAGAATCAATTAAGACCCTACTTATGTACATTAAAGTTTACTGATCCTCTTCAATCCGGTTTTCAGACGCAGCATTCTACTGAGACTGCTCTTTTGAAGGTCTATAATGATCTTCTGATCCTACTTGCTTGACAGAACATTTACCATTAAGGTGGGTACATTCTCCTCTAGTGCGGCATCCCTGTGGGGTCCCCCAAGGCTCCATATTGGGTCCTTTGCTGTTTTCAATTTATATCCGACTGCTAGCTGGTATCATTCAGTCCTTTTCTGGGATTCCTTACCATTTTTATGCTGATGACATCCAACTGTACTTGTCTTTTAAACCTCACCAGTTTGATAGGTTATCTATCCTGGTTGACTGTTTATCACAGATCAGTGCTTGGCTCTCTAGTAACTCTCTTGTATTAAATCCCGATAAGACCGAGACTTTGATCATAGCTTCGATCATAGCGCCTCCTGATATTTATCCTAGTATCAAATGTACCTCAAGTAGTCTGAGTTTTACTGGATGTTGAAGGGGATTTATATAACACAGATGAAGTGTGTTTAAAATGTTTAATAGTAACTATTAAAATTATTTAGGCATGAGTTAAAGACACATGGGGATGTATTTGTAAGAGGATTTATTTTTCATGTAAACAAATAAAAAAAATATGCTCATTAAATTTCTGCAAAGATACACAAGTTTCTCCCCTTATCTGTCATTTTAAAAATAATTCTGCTGTTAATTCTCACACCAGATTTATATTCAATAATATGTGACTATGTATGTTTTATATATAACAGGAACATTTGATAATGTTTACTTCATAGCACTGTAGATATAGATAAAGGATGCAAAGTTCACAGAACAGTTCAAATCAGTGTGTCAAAGTGTCCATAATATGTGCTGTTTTACCCACATGCGAATAAACTTTTTAGTGAACTTAATGAAAATACAACACATATTTATAAACAGAGGATAATATTTGAAATCCTTTGGCTTAATACAGATAAAGACTCAAGTCAGCATTAGAAGGGAATAATGTGACATCCAATGGTGTTCAGTCAACATTCATTAACAAATGGCTGTTATTTTACAAGGCTGTCTAACCACTAATATGTATTACATAAACACATGCATATTGTGTTCTCTTACTATATGTAAAATATAGATTAAATAGTTTATTTATACAAAGTATTTTTTTCAGTTGCAGGTCAGTTATGCCATGTCATTGCTTCCCTGTGGGATTCTAGTATGCTGGTGATTTGGTAAAAAAGATTTTGAGGTTCAGCTCTTTAATCCTTCTGTTTGTACAGAATGACATCAGCGAGGCACAGCAAGCATCCTGAAGTCCTTGGGAGAATAGGTGAAGCCCATCACACCCTCCAAGCTGGGCATTTCTCCAGGAACAGGAGTGAAGGTGAAGCGCTGGAGCAGAGATGCAAAGAAAAGGAACAGCTCCATTTTGGCCAGATGCTCACCGATACACACACGTTTACCTGTTGGGAAGCAACCAGAAGTATTTATCCTGCTGTTGACAATTTTGGTCTCAAATTTACTGCTGATGTAAACTTCACTGTATACCAAAAATACTTTAAAATTACCCGCTGAAAATGGTAAGAAGGCATCTCTTCGTCGAAATTTGCCCTCTGAATCCAAGAAATGCTCAGGATTGAAGACTTCTGGAGTCTCCCACTCATTCTTATCAAACAGCACAGACGAAAGTATCGTAGTAATAGCTGTGCCCTTAAACAGAGTTATACAATGTTGTTATCATCTACTTATAAATAATTTACAGACTTATTTACAGGCTAACTTTAATCTCTGGCTGAGTCTGGTAAATAGCCCCTTACCTTAGGAATGAAGTATTCTCCCAGTGTGGAATCTTTACCGGCCATTTTAGGGAATCCCAGGGGAACAATATTTCCAAACCTTTGGGTTTCATGGATAACAGCATCAGTGTAGGGCAGGTTGGGTCTATCAGCCAGGGTCGGCTGGCGAGACTGTCCGATCACTCTGTCTATTTCTGCCTGGACTTTTTCTGAAAGGACAAACAGAATGGCAACTGATACAGGCAACAATAGCCATCACAGTCATATTAACCTAAAATCCTCAATCTATATTCTGCAGGTTTTTCTAATTTCTGTAGTTTGTGGCTGCCCATCTCCTCTGTCGCCCTTCCTCCTGCCTGTGACCCAGAAATCAATGACAGTATACCACAGAGAAGGATATCTCAATTCTGACAGACAGAAGAAAGAGGTTTTTGCCAGCAGAGGTATAATCAAGGATAAGCAGCCTGCAAACTACGGTGGCAGGAAGAAGTCATCCTTTATTTAGTTTTAGATTGTTTAAGATTATCAAACTTTCTGACCTTCACTTTTTTTGTATATGTGAAGGTATTCTATCTTGTCACACCGTGTCATGTTGCAAACTGAAATAAAAGTGGTCTAAAATATAAAAAAAAAATGACAGCAGCAGTTTTGCTGTAAAACAACCATTTGTGATGCAGTTGTATTTAACTGCCATTGTTTTAAAATGAGGCTCCAAAGCAAGGATGTCTCATTTTGTCAGAAGTCTGATGCCTTGATGCCTCTCTCCTCCTCGCTCCTCCTCTCTTGTCCTCACCTCTTTTACTTCTTTTGTGGGGGAGAATAAGAAATGAAGAGAGGAGCTGAAGAGGGCAATCGAGGATGTGCAGTCTGGGAAATAATGAGATGGGGGGAGAGAGTGATAAGGCACTCACCCTGTATCTCTGGGTAGTTCATCACAAATACTAGGGCCCAGCGTAAAGTGGTGGAAGCCGATTCTGTTCCAGCCTCAATCAGGTCCAGGGTACACACCAGAAGTGTTTCAGTATTAAAGCCAGCATGGGGATCCTCTTTTGTCTAATGTAAGAGAGAAAAATATTGATATTATCCACAGTACTGGGCATATTTGGGCTAGTTACATTATTACCAATGAATTTCATGGCCCTAGGGTTTGTGTTTTTGATCCATTTGATTACTAGGGATTTCTTTAGCCTGCCAACTTGTCTTTCATTAGTTAGACTGGTAGCACATTATAAAAGGATTTATTACAGACATGGACAAAATTGTTGTTACCCTTCTGTTAAAGATAGAAAAACCCACAATGGTCACTGAAATTACCTGAAACTGACAAAAGTAATAATAAAAAAAATTAACTAATGAAAATCAGACATTGCTTTTGAATTGTGGTTTAAGATAATTATCCTATTACATTACCCTAACCCCTTTTGAGGTAATCCCTGAAATCAAGTGATTTTTGTAACACTCACTGAGACTTCTCCACCTGTTGACAGGTATTTTGGCCCACTCCAAAACTGCTCCAGTTGTCTCAGGTTTGAAAGGTGCCTTCTCCAGACTGCATGTTTCAGCTCCATCCACAGATCTTTGATAGGATTTAGATCAGGGCTCAGAATAGTCCAATGTTTTGTTCTTAACCATTCCTGGGTGGTTTTAGCTCTGTGCTTTGGACCATTATCCTGTTGGAGGACCCATGACCTCCGACTGAGACAAAGCTTTCTGACACTGGGCTGCACATTTTGCTCCAGAATTCCTTGATAGTTGTGAGATTTCATTGTATGCTGCACAGATTCAACCCCCCCCCCTATATAAATGATAAAACTGTGACAGAACTGTGATTTGGACAGTTTTGTCTCATCTGTCCAAAGGACATTTGTGAAGCTTTGTGACTTATCAATATGTATTTTGGCATTCCAGTCTCATTTTTTATTATTTGCTTTCAGCAGTGCTGTCCTCCTTGGTCGTCTTCCATTAAGTCCACTTTCTCAAGCAATACTGGATGTGACCTGACACTGATGTACTTTGAGCTTGGAGTTCACCTCGAAGTTGTTCGGAGCTCTTTGGTTACCATTTGTATTAAACATCGCTTCAATTTGTCCTTAATTTGCCAGTTTAAAGTTATTGCAGTGACCACTGAGGGTTTTCTTTCTTTAACAGAAGTGTACCGACAATTTTTGCCCATGTCTGTATGTACAAGAGGTATGAAGTATGAACACAAAGAATTGAATATGAACACATGCCTCATATTTTATTAAAAACTTAAAAAAAATACTTAACAGGGTTAACAGGCTTTGGTAGAAATGTATTTGTGTTACCTTCTCCATCTCTGACAGATATGTATCAATGAAATCACGGGGGTCATCTGGGTTCCAGTCCTCCTGGTGCTTTTCAATTTCCCTATTCAAGAAATCCAAGATCTCCCTGTAGTTGGCATGGACAGTTTGGTGAGGTCCTGGCAGGTACTTCATCAAGCCAGGAAAGGCATCATACAGCTGTTGATGAGGATGATGATAAACTGAGTAAAAGACCAACAACACAGTTTGTTTTATGATGACAACATAACAAGGAATACCTGTGTCTGAGCTGAACCAGCAAGCACAACAGCTTCATTGTCCAGCTCCAGAATCTTGCGAAAGCTTGGATCACTGTATTCAAAGCGATGTCCAAAGACCACAGAGGAGATGATGTTACCCACTGCATTTGTTATGGTATAGTGGGGGTTGAATGGTCTTCCTGGGAAAATCAAGCACAAACGTACGGCAATAAAAAAATGATTTTAGTGAATGACAAACACTTCAGTCATGTGAATTCCTGCAGCCTACTTGCCTTGCTCCTCTTTGAAGGCTTCACAAAGGAAGTGGCACTCCACTTCAATGTATTTCTCCAGTGACTTCTGGCCCTCTTCAAAATAACGCAGGTGAGTGTTGGCAAACTTCCGCTGTTTCTTCCAAAGGTAACCATTGCTCAGAGCTATACCTATTAGAGTGTTATGTTATTATTAAATTAATTAAATTAATTAATTAATTAAATTATTATTAAATAATAATAATGATGCCTTAGACTTACATAGCACTTTTCAAGGTACTTAAAGCGCTTTACAATTCTGTGCACTATTCATTCATTAAAAATACAGTGATTACTTTGCTGAAAAGCCACTCATTTTGCAATCAGATAACATGGTTGGATTTAAAATATGCATAGTGGAGAACAAACTAAAATATGTGCCTAAAATATTTGTAGAAAGCAGTGCAGCATGGTAAAGCTTACTTAAAATACACATAAATTTAGCTTCAGTCAAGGACTTAACCAAATCTACTTAGTTACATTGCACCACAGGTCTCTTGATATATTGATAATATAATAGTGATATAATGGCGCTGGCCATTGTCAGATTGACAGCAGTCTAGTCAAGCTTAAGTCTTGGAAAAGGAGTATGGTACAGCAGAAAATATATGTGATAGCACATGCTCTTGTCCAAGTGTTAACCCACTCACCAATGCCCTTAAATATAACATGGAAAAGTGGGACGATTGGTCGATCAACAAAGCTGTTCAGCTGGGTGACAAGAGCCTCTCTGACCATCTTGTATCCTGAAACAAACACGATCCTCTCACTGCCCCTCCTCAAACTGAACACTGGGCCGTACTTCTGAGCCAGCTGCATTCAGAAATAAATCAAGAGGAGAAATATTTCACAGACACGCCGCTATTCCTTTGGGAATAAAGATATTTTTGTCAGACTAAATATTCTTCAAGAAGTAGACAATAACATAAACACAGTTTAGAAAAGGAGCTATGCTGAAGTGAATAAATCCTCACTGAAACTTTTAAATGTCTTTAAAGTTGAACTCTTGTTGTTGTCTATTTGTCTATTTACTGTGCACATGATATTGACCAGGCTACTACGTGTATTTTGCACTGCAAAGATCAAGTGCATGCACATACTGCAAGAGTCAACATTCAGCTCACCTCCTCCATTGTTTTGTAGTCTACTCCAGTGAAGACATTTCCTAGAAGAGGCACAGCCCAGGGACCCGGTGGAAAGTTGTGAGGTCTCCGATTTCGTATCACATCAGCCAAAATTAACAATACAAAACCGAGCAACAGCCAGCTAGTAAAATTCATACAATCAAAAAGAGCTTGAAAAATCATGATGCAAGTATAAAAAAAATCCTGAAGAGAAACAGTGTGAGCCAGAGGACAACTGTGGTATGTCTGTTGTAATCAGGGTGCAGTGGACTGAGGAAAAAGAGGCCCCAAGCATGTTACATAACACTAATATATCAGGAACTCTGGAGACTGGAACTTGAACTCTTCCAGCTGGCTGCCAACTATAAGCATGTATGTTAAACGTTGCATGCTAATTTGCCAGGCGTTAGTAAAAAGCATATTAAAGCTTTTGTTTCTTTTCTTTTTCCAGAATAAATCATTTTACGATGTTATTCAAATGCCACTAGTAGATGTTTTACAGTTTAAAATCATTCACGGGTGGCAAACAATCCAGGCAGGAAGTTGTGATGAGGAAACAGGCAATGGCCTTCCACAAGGAACAATAAATAACAGCTTAAAGAACACAAAAGCTCCACTCCAGTGGTTACTGAGACAATCTGAAAACACAGCAGTGCCTGATGAGGAGTCTACATATGGAGGAAATTGATTAGATGAAATCAGATGATAAACAAAACTGGCCAGTAAAAAAATTTAAATGAACGTGGGTGCTCACAAAAAAACTTCAACAAAATAAATGAGCATGATAATGAATGAGTTGATATATTTCACTGATGAAACAGCAATGCACCATTAGAGTAAATATTACTAATTACAAATAAATTACAAAACGTACTTGCTGCCTGTTAAATGTAGTGAATCAAATAAGGAACAAATTTCATTTAAATGGTGTGCTGTTTAAGCATAAAGTGGAATTCATTTGAATCACTTGAATAATGCAAACTCACAGATAGTAAGAGAGCAACAATCTGCTTACACCTTGGACTTTGTTTGGGTCTCCAACTGAAAGTCCTAACACAACTTTATATGCCAGGACATTAGACCACAAAAAGTAATCCCATTACAAACGGTGTGCATGAATAACAAACATCTTGCCCATAAGCATCATGCCATGACTCATGTCAGGGGTCTCTCACAGGTCAGTCCCAGATAGAAAAAGAAACTGTGGGGGAGGTGTAATCCCCCTCCTCCACCCCACAAATATGTACACAAAGTCTCACATTGTTGACTGTGTGTGTGCAGAGAGTCCAGGCTAAAATAGATGCTGTGGTGAGGCCAGCATTCTCCCTCTGACTGTGGTCGTCACTGAAAACGAGAATACCACACTGGGTAGCTACACAATCAACAAGTCATCCTATTACTAACTTAAAAATGTGCATTTGTGTACATGTGTGTAATCTGAAGAGTTGATGTGGGGAAACTCGATTCTCAAACTCTGAATACTTTCTGGATCTGGACAGTAAACTTTTTTTTCTCTCTAGATTAGCCAGATGTTACAATCCTATAATGGAGCCATTCCCAAAGTGAAGAGTGCTGCAGCCCACTTAAAAACCAGAAATTCCACAGGGCCCGCCCAATCTTAAATCTTATCTCTAATCAAAGTACAAGAGAAAGTTATGCATTTCCTTGAAAATTTTATTCCAAAAACATAAACAACACAGGCTGTTGCCTATAAACTGCTAATGCTGTCCAGTCATATGTAAAATGCTAATGCTAACCCACTTGCCACTGGGACACAAACTTCAATTCAAGAGCAGAAAGTTTAGGTCAGAGTAGTGATTAATGTCACAAAACCACCTCCTGTTACCATTTTAAATTCAATTTTTATATAAATAAAAACATTTATAGAAATATGTAACTGTAGGTACTTGCAACTTAAAACCAAATTTCTGTTATTGCTGCAGCCCACCTGCAGTACCTTCATGGCCCACCTGGGGGGGGGGCACTTTGGGAATCACTGCTAATAATGTGATACCACATTAGACATCTTTGCTTTACATTAGCTGTTTGTCTGGTAAATGATTCACATGAAGTATATAAAATATTAAAAAATAAAAAAAAATCAGCATTACTGACATTACTGAATTTTATTTTCCCCAAATGTTAAGTGTTATTTTTGTCATATAAAAAACAGAATTAAATTCAAAATCAGCGAATGATTTTTGCCCTCTTAGATTAAACATTTGATATGTTTTCTATGTTCTATTGTGAATAAAATACGGGTTTTGCAAATCATTGCATTCTATTTTTATGTACATTTTATGCAGCATCCCAACTTTTTGGAACTGGGTTTCTCGATCTGTATGAAATGCAGCTCATTAAGACTTGTAAACTAAATTGCTGATGTGGACCTACAGTTCACATCGCCTGTAAAAACCCATCAGGACAAATTCATCCATCCATTTTCTAATGCTTCCCTTGCAGTGATACCACTCAAGTTTTCACAGCTCTCCCCCACTGAAGTTCTCCTAAGGAGGTTGGATTCTCTGAATACCGGCTTAATCAGGTATAAGCACAAACTTTGAGGTGCATGACCTTGGCAGGCCATAAATTATAAATAAATGGAGCACATACAGGTATAATGATCTTTATGGATGCTAATGTTAATACAGTCAGGCAGTCAGATAATCCAGTTACTGTCTTTCTGCTCTGTAGATGTACAACACAATGCCCTGGCTGATGAAGTGGCTGCCTGGACCTCACCAGAAGACATTTAGCTTGATAAAGATGATAACTGAATTTGCAGAAACTATATTGATTCCTTTCTCACAGAAATGGGAGAGGAGAGTGTCCATATTCATATATATTTATATTCTGTATATATTTTCTGTACAGATTTATGTACATAATATACATAAATAAAAATAGGTTTATGCGATTTGCACATCATTGTATTATGTTTTTAGTTACATATTACACAGTGTACCAGCTTTTTCAGAATACGGTCAGTGATAGCTGGAAGACACAGATTGCCGTAATATACACACACTTCTGTGAACAATAACAAATTAATAAATTAAAGAAAAACACTAACAAGCAGAGCTTACAGAGAATGTGTAGAGCTCATTCTGGAAGAGCAGATTTGTTTGGCACAACACAATACTGAGCCACTGACTATCTTAAACTGTCCTTCACACATATATAATCTGCTGTTTTATGTCTGCAATAATATCTATTCACTGGGAGCCACCTTCTTATAATCTTCTCTAACGCACACTGAATTTGTGAGTCCCTCTAAATCTGATTTGTTGAGAGTGCACTAAAACACCAGCTGGTTTCAGCAGTTTAGTTCAGAGGTTAACCTGTAACCTGATTTTGGTGATATGTCAAGTTTGAAGCCAAGACCTTAGATGGATTTATTGAATAGCTCCACAATGCACCTCAACCTCCTTTCAGTCATACTGTGTTGCAAACATGCTTCTATTTTTAAAGTTGGGCATGGCAACTTGAACCTTGACATGCTGACTCGCTAATAAAACCTTAACAGAATGTTATTGGTTTAGTTGCAGCCGGACAGTTAAAGAGAAGATATGGAGGCGATGTTCTCTGCTCTCTGCTTGGAGTGGATTGATGGCGGGAGTATTTTAATATTTTTGATTGTTTTTCTACTGTTGACAGATTTATTTAAGAACAGAGTGCCAAAAAACTTTCCTCCTGGACCTTGGGCTCTTCCTTTCATTGGTGACCTTCATCGCATCCAAGGTGCCAGACTTCACCTGCAGTTCACAGAGGTATGAATTCATACCTAAAAAAAACAAAACATTAACATTATTATATTGTACTAAATTTTCAAAAGCATTTGAGGTTCCAAAAAAACCTTCATCCAACCTGAGAGATTCACCTGAGTCTGACTGACTAATAATAATAACAGCAATAACAGTAATAAAGGAAAGAAACATGGGAAATGAATCACTGGAGTGGAAGAAGGCATAATTTACACAGGAATAAATACAGTTGTTAGTTAACCAAATTTATGCCTTCATTTAAATTTGGATGAGGCTTGAAGTAACTGTATCCTGTTTAATGCTTTATTTAGCCAACATGTACTGGCTTGTGTAAATCCTACATTCATGTCCAATGACAAATAAATAAGTAAAAATATTAAATAATGGAACAGTTAGAAAAACAAATATGGTATCATTAATAAGTTAAATGGACATTAATATTCCCTGCATTAGAACTGAAAGAATTAGTCCACTGATATAAAATAATTAACAACATTTAATCTTTTGAATTCAGCATTGCACTTGGTACAGCTTCTCAAAATACATTTCTACATGTTTGTCTCGTTTGTTCTTTGAGGTTTGAATTGTTGGTTTGACCATCATATCGATAATTCATTTTAGTACTTGGACACTGATTTATTTTTCTTTCTATTTCACAACATTTTATTGACAAGTGAACTGACCGAGAACATAACTGGTACATTAACCAATAATGAATATTACAATCAGCTGCACTCCTGTGCTGTGTGTGAATGTGAGTGTGAGTGGTTGTCTGTCTCTCTGTGTTAGCCCTGCTACAGGCTGGTGACCTGTACAGGGTGTACCCTGCCTCTCGCCCTATGTCAGCTAGGATAGCCTCCAATGCCCCCCACGACCCTGAGAATGGATGGATGGACAATCAGCTGCATTCCTATCTGTATATTTGGCTAACTTTGTACAGAGGTCCTCGTGTGCCTATGAGGATAAAGTGAAGAGTTTAATGAGCTAAGAGGTTCATTGAACCCTTTACTAGACTGACAGATATTAGCAACAGTAATATCTTTTTCACAGAATGCTTGTTTAACATCCTCATTACAGTATAAGAAGCTGTTCGGCATGATTGACTAAATCACAGCAGTGCTGATAGTCAGCAAAATATAGCAATTTCTAATATGATATTGGCCAATATAGATAGCCTCCTCAGAATGCATTTTGTTCCAAAACAACAATCTGGTGTTTGTGTTCAGTTTGCAGAGAAATATGGAAACATTTTTAGCCTTCGACTCATTGGTGGTAGGATTGTGGTCATTAATGGCTACAAACTTGTGAAAGAAGTCCTGGTTCAAAAAGGAGAAGACTTCACAGATCGCCCGACTATACCATTGTTTGATGAAATTGTTGGGAACAAAGGTAGTGTTTGTTAAATTTGGTTTGCACCTTGCCCCAAAGTTTCTACTTGATTTTAGTGCATCAGACTGCAATGGCTTCAGGTCTAATTCAGTCTGTATTTCCGAAAAGGTCTCCTGATGTCAAATGGTTATCCATGGAAGCAGCAGAGGAGATTTGCTCTCCATACACTCAGAAACTTTGGTCTGGGGAAAAAGACCTTGGAGCTATCCATCCAGCATGAGTGTCGGTATCTCACAGAAGCTATTGCAGATCAGCAAGGCATGTTATTTATGTTTAGTATGCATTTATAACATTTAAATGCTATTCTGCATTGCATACCATATCACAGGTCCACAGGGTTCACAGCGCTGAAGCACATAGTCTAAAAAGTTTGCTTAAAAATTTTTCACACTTTTCTTTGCCTGTGGCTCATTTTATGTTTTAACAACGGGCCTAATCAGGGCCATTCACCAGTCTTCAGATTTGCAACTGTATGCTATAAAGATTAGAAATTTGGCACATTGACTGGGTCATGTCCCTGATTGTTTTTACCAAGGTTCATTTCTGGACCTCTTGCACTGTGTTGCAAGCTTGGGTTGAAGTTTGAGGTGCATTTGACAATGTTTGAACAACATAAAATTTTCAGAAGTTGGGAACCATTTGTTCCTAACTGAGCCCTGCTAAGGAATTTGCCCCCTTTGCTTGAATTTATAAATATTTATTTATTTTGGTTTATTTTACAGATGATTTTTTTCTTTATTTTACAGGCAAACCCTTTAATGCTAAGAAACTGATAAACAATGCAGTCTCAAACATCATCTGCTGTTTGGTGTTTTGGGAATCGATTTGAGTACACTGACAAGCAGTACCAATCTATTCTCGAGACCTTCAATAACATCCTTCAGTTACAAGGAAGTTTGACAGTACGGGTGAGTGCATGCTAATCACACACTAGTGCACTTCTAGTTCCAGTCTGAAGCCGGGATAAATGGATGTAAAATCTGTGCCAAAATAAATTTGCAGATTTCTCTGCTGTGGTGTCCCCTTAAGAATAAGAGAACAGCTGAAATTGTGCTTAAGTACTGTGCTTGAGTAATTGTACTTGGTTATTTTTCACTGTGCATAACAAGTGAAATACTGTACATCCCAGAAAGGATGATTTATTGAATGTGGACCTACAGTTTGTTGATTTCCAGCAGGAGGCAATAATGTCAGGTTCACCCATCACCTATAAAAATGCTTCCCTGGGTCAAGGTGGTGGGGCAGCAGTTTTAAGCAGAGCTGCTTGGGTTCAGGTTGGAATGACTTTTTTTGCAGTGGTTCCACTCCAGGTTTCACAGCTGTTCCCCACTGGACTGTTGAAGTTCTCCTGTAGAACAATAGCATTTCCAGGGAAGAAGGTCATTTCCTAAGATGGTTAGATTCTCTGAATACCTGATTGGCACATAAGCACTAACTTTAAGATGTATGACCTGACAGGTCATAGATCACAAATACATGGAGCACACAGAAATACAGTAATAACAAAACAAAACTGAAGAACAAAAACAAAACTGAAGTTATTATTGTTGGAAATATAGAGGAACAATCAAGAGTCAGCGCGCAGCTTCAGCTACTACATTTAGAAACCTGTGAACAGGCTCGAAATCTGGATGTAGTAATGGACTCAGACCTGAACCGTCAGAGACATAAAAACAGTTACAAAGTCGACTTTCTACCACCTGAAGAACATTTCTAGAATTAAAGGACTAATGTCCCAACAAGATTTAGAGAAACTCATCCATGAATTTATCTTTAGTCGCACTGATTACTGCAACAGCATCTTCACAGGTCTGCCAAAAAAATCAATCAGACAGCTGCAGCTAATCCAAAATGCTGCTGCTCGTGTTCTCACCAAGACTAGAAAAATAGAGCACATCACCCCGATTTTAAAGTCCTTACACTGGCTACCTGTAGCTCAGAGAATAGACTTTAAAATATTTCTATTAGTTTATAAATCGCTGAACGGTTTATCACCACAATACATTAAAGACTTACTATCGTCGTATCAACCTTGCAGAAAACTCAGGTCTTCTGGTTCAAGTCTACTTTGTATCCCCAGAACCAGAACCAAACATGGAGAAGCAGCTTTAGGATTTTATGCAACTTTAATCTGGAACAATCTCCCAGAAAACTGCAAAACAGCCGAAACACTAAATTCTTTTAAATCAAGGCTGAAAACCCACCTGGTTAGAGCTGCCTTTGATTAGTAGTCCGCAAACAAATCCGTGTGAAAGCTGCTCTAAACAAAATATCTTATTACACATTGACCATCTCCCTATGATTATCATGTGTTATCTGCTTGATGGTTTTATGACTTTGTGTGATGATTCTGATTTTTGATGATTTTACTGCACATTTGTTTGATGTTCTTATGATATAAAGCCCTTTGAATTGCCTTGCCGCTGAAATGTGCTATACAAATAAATTTTTACTTATTCTTACTTAATAATCTCTATGGATTCTAATGATAATACAGCCGGGCAGTCAGATAATCCAGTTAATGTCTTTCTGCTCACTAGATGTACAACACAATGCCCTGGCTGATGAAGTGGCTGCCTGGAGCTCACAATAAGATATTTAGCTTGATAAAGACGATAACTGAATTTGTAGAAATTAAGATCAAAGAACACAGAGAAACCTTTGACCCTTCATCACCAAGAGACTACATCGACTCCTTTCTCGTAGAAATGGGAGAGGTGAGTGTTTTAATTGGTTTGTTCTTGTTTGTTCTTTTGAATCTATAATAAAATATGCAAACATAGATATTCATATATATTTATATTTTGTATAAATTTTATATATTAGATTTATGTACATAATATGCATAAATAAAAAACAACTTAACAGCAATAATTGCATACTATTTTTAGTTACATTTTACACCATGTGCCAACACTTCAGAACAGGATTTGTATTTATATTATTTATATAATGAAATATAATAATTGTCTATTGTGCCACTGATAGAAGGAAGACAAAGATTCTGGTTTTTACCTCGAAAATTTGAATGTTTGCACTTTGGACCTGTTTGGTGCTGGAACTGAAACCACGGCTACTACTTTACACTGGGGGCTTCTGTACATGATCCATTACCCTGAAATACAAGGTGTCTGTATGAGTAATATCTACCATGCATACATTTTTTTGTGAGCATCTTATGATTATATTTTCAGGGCCTTCTCACAGCTTTGGTTTTGTAATGGGAGAAGAAAAGAATTATGCAACATCCCTCTTAGCCAAATGCACAACAAACATCATTTCCTGTTTTTCCTGCATGCAGAGAGAGTCCAGGCTGAGATAGATGCTGTGGTTGGTTCATCCAGACAGCCATCTACAACTGACAGAGAAAACATGCCGTTCACTGATGCAGTTATCCACGAGATCCAGAGAATGGCAAATATTGTCCCTCTTAATGTGGTCCACATGGCAAACAAGAACACAACTCTGGATAAGTACTCAATCCCAAAGGTACACAATCCACCAGTAATAAATGTGTAGTTCCAGAACAAAGTGATCATAAATGATGGCTAAAGAATAGTTACAACTGACTCAGAGATCCTCAAATGACAGTCGCTGATAAGAAAATGTAGCTAATAGGGACACTTCAATTTTGCATTTTTAACAGATTGTACTTTTTAGGGTACCATGATCATGCCTACATTGCACTCCGTCCTTAATGATGAGTCTATCTGGGAAACTCCACATACATTCAACCCTCAACACTTTCTGGACCAAGATGGCAAATTTAGGAAGAGAGATGCCTTCATTCCCTTTTCTGCAGGTTAGTCATTATTCACAATCCTTTTAAACCCAGTTAAACACTGTTGTAGGCAGTGGTAAAATAGATACTGTGTGTCACTGCTTACCATCACATCTTACAATTACGTAATTAAAACTTGTTGTTTTCTATATTCTCAGGTAAGCGTGTGTGTCTCGGGGAGCAGCTGGCCAGGATGGAGTTATTCCTATTTTTTACCTCCCTCCTGCAGAGGTTTTCACTCTCTGCACCTGCTGGAGAGAAGCCCAGCCTGGAGTTTGAGCTTGGGAGGCACACGCTATCCTAAACCTTATCGTCTGTGTGCTGTGCCACGTTAAAGCATCAGTTACCTTAAACGAAGCATGTCTGTCTCTCAGCTCACTGAATGACTGAATTGCTATATTATTCTTAATGAAGTCAAGAATAACTGACATACAGTTCTCTCTTTAAAAAAAGAGTAAACTATAGTAGTATCTAGTAAAATATAATTTGAACATATTTAAATTCTTCTCAGCTTGTATGCTTTTTGGTAATAAATCCTGATACATAATTAAAACAAACAAGTGTTTTCAAATATGCAATAAAATCTATAGAACATCCATCCATCCATCCATCTTCTTCTGCTTAGCTGGGGCCGGGTTAGGTGGGCAGCCTAAGCAGACAAGCACAGACCTCCCTCTTCCCAGCCACCTCCTCCAGCTTATGTAGGGGGACCAAAACACAAACAAAGCTATATCATATCAAGCTTGTTCAGATATTTACAAATCAATATCTATTATCCATTACCCATTCCACATGTTTGTGTAGTCAGAGTAATTATTCATGGTGCCCTTATCTGATTTTGACTGCATTACAAGCTTCTTAAAGTGTGTTTAAAATGAACAATTAAAACAAAATAAATATATACAAAATACAATACTATTCCTTTAAAAGAAAACACTGCCCAGAGAGTGAGCTGCCTTGGTGGAGGTTTGTGCTCTCAGAGTGCTTCTTGTTCATGTATAAAGCTCTATTATTTCAGCTTCCAAGAAATCTCACATTTCCCCTCTCATTTAAATGAGAGGGGAAATTATTCTCACTACAATTTCCAGTAATACGATCACCATGATCCAGTGATACTTAACCTTGGATTATTCTCATATGCACGTTACCCAGGGCAGAACTGGTTTCAGGTACCACATATTGGTCAAATGGAACAAATGAGTCCTTCATTCCCTTTGAGGATCAGTTTTTTCTTCTCTCTCTCTCTCTCTCTCTCGCTCTCTCTCTCTCTCTCCTTTTTTTGGTTCCTGCAATTATTTTTACTTCTTTGTTTATGGTATTTTTCTTCAGTCTCATCTTAGAGAGATGTTAATTTCAATAAAAATTGCATTAAAAATATATTTTTCCTTTATTATTAAGAAAATTATGTGGAAAAGAATATTTTTACAGAACTCTGTGCAGTACTGAAAAAACCCACCTCATGTGCCCAGGTCCTGTGTCTGCAAAACAAGTCCAAATCACCATACCTCGGTAGCTTGTAGAACGACTTTTAACAGCGATAACTTTTCTGTAAGACGTTATCAGTGTCCCACTGAGGAATTTGGCCCACTCTTTATAACTCTTTATAATTTTGCTTCAGTTCATTGAGGTGCACAGCCATTTGTTTATGCTCAGTTCTCTTAAGGTCCAACCACAGGATTTAGTCAGGTTGAGTCTGGACTTTCACTTGGCAATTGCAACACTTCAATTCTTTCTTTTCTTCTTATTGGCTGCAAATCAAGCCCAAACATCCCCCTTCCACTACCATGCTTGGCATGTTGATGGAAGGGTGATGATTGGTATGAAGTGTTTGTGTAAATATGAAGTTTCATTTCTGCAAAATCTGGTGCTGCGCATTATGGCCAAACATTTCCACCTTTGTCTGTCCAAACTTCAGTTGTTCCAGAAAGTCTTGCAGTTTTTTCAGATGCAGCTTTGCAAAGCTGAGCCATGCTGTCATGTTCTTTTTAGAGAAAAGAGGTTTTCTCCTGGCAACCCTTCCAGTCAAACCATACTTGTTCAGTCCTTTTCCAGCTGTACAGGTGCTGGTCATAAAATTAGAATATCATGAAAAAGTTGATTTATTTCAGTAATTCCATCCAAAAAGTGAAACTTGTATATTATATTCATCCATTACACACAGACTGATATATTTCAAATGTTTGTTTCTTTTAATTTTGATGATTATAACTGACAACTAATGAAAACCCCAAATTCAGTATCTCAGAAAATTAGAATATTACTTAAGACCAGTCTGTGGCACTGCTCAGGTGTTATGAGAGTCCAGGCTGCTCTGATAGTGGCCTTCAGCTCTTCTGAATTGTTGGGTCTGGCATATGGCATCTTCCTCTTCACAATAGCCCATAGATTTTCTATGGGGTTAAGGTCAGGCCAGTTTGCTGGCCAATTAAGAACAGTGATACCATGGTCCTTAAAGCAGGTACTGTCATGGTCCCGGGCCGGTGGCCCGGTGTCTTATGTTTTGTATTTTAGGTCTGCGTCCTTGTTTCCCTGGTGTTTCCTGTTTTATTTTGATAGTTTTGTGGTCTCTGTGAGTCCTGTTCAGTTTTGCTTCCTCCTGTCTCGTCTGTGTAATGTGCATCACCTGTGTTCCCTCCTGTGTATTTAAGTCCGGTGTTTTCTGTGCCTCGTTGTCGCGTCATTGTGGTTATGCCCTGCTGTCTTCCCTGCGTCTCTCCCTATCCAGTGTGTTCCCGAGGAGAGTTCCCGTTCGTGTTTGTGTGATTGTGTAAATAAACGTGTGTGTTAAAAGCACCTTCGCGGAGTCTGCATTTGGGGTCCTTCCTCCTTCCTGCCTGCACAGCAGCGTGACCCTTGACATGTACTGGTAGCTTTGGCACTGTGTGCAGGTGCCAAGTCCTGTTGGAAAATGAAATCTGCATCTCCATAAAGTTGGTTAGCAGCAGGAATCATGAAGTGCTCAAACGATGTAGAACTTTTATTTCTAACTTGGTTTAATGCTTAAAGTGTCATCAATAGCCCCCACATGAAGAGCCACCACCTCTCACAGTAGGGATGAAGGGTTCAGATTTTTTCTTTCATTTTTCAGCAATCAGTATTTTTATTACTGACTTCTGTTGTTTTAAAATCAGCTCCAGTGAAAACACTTCCTGGAAAAGCCAAAGCCCTGTGTTTATGTGAAAACTGAGGCCTCTGGGTTTTTTTTACAGAACAAGCAAATCGGAGAAACCATCAGCCAGCAAAGTCTATACAAACTGAGCTTGGAAAGTCATGATAAAAGATGTTTTTAAAATTACATATTAGAATAGAAATTAGAACGATAAAGAGTGCAGAACAGTTGTTCACAGAAAAACCCAACTGATCTTAAACTGAAAGGGATTTTTACTTTTGCCATATTACACCTCTTCAAGTTTCATGAAGGCTGCCCGCTTAGTTTTTGTGTAACAAAGACAGAAACCAACCAGGCGTAATGCAGTGTAATAAGCTACCCTCATATTACCAGGGTAAGGCATTCAGTGCATTAGGGAAAAAGAGGCCCCAGACCACGTTACAGAACACTAAGGACCTCTTGGGAATTCTGATGTAAATAACAAGGCTGGAGCTTGAGCTCTTCCAGCTGGTTGCAAAATGAAGCATGCTGGAAATAACTGCAACAATCTAACACGTTTAACTCCATATTTTACAAAAATCTGTTTTGATGTTTTTCCAAGTCACTTTTTAAAACATTTACACAATTGTTTATAAACTTTTTTAATAAACTATACATGTTTTATAAACTATAAACTAAAGCTAAATGTTATGGGAAACTAAAACTAAATATTTAGCTAATATGCAAATTTACTCGATTTTGTGACTGTGCTCCCCTGATGGTCACTTCTCACTGCCAGGCTTGGTCATCGAAGGCCTACCAGCAAGTCCAGCAATTTAGCTGAAAACATTGAAAGAGCTGTTTGTCAGCTATCCAAAGGTTACTTAGCTAGGAAAGGAAAGGAAAGGAAAGGAAAGGAAAGGAAATGTGACATAAAACTTGTAGTCTTTTTCTACATATTCAGCCTCTTTGGACAGTGTCTATAAATAAAGGTGACATACTCAAATAAAAAACAAACTGATATTTTGTGTTAATCGTATCATTTTCAAGAAATAAAACACTTATCATCTCACATTTAAAAAATGGATCTGGGATTCAAGATTAGGTTAGGTGCCAATGCCTTTAATCTACTAAGTGAGTGACATGTGAGCTTAAACCTTTCACACACTGGGTGTTGTTCTCTTCGCTCCTGAATGTGTTGTGTCATCATGGCAAGAACTAAAAGCCCTCAGGATACCCACTGCTCTGAACCCTACAGGACAGTGAAGATCTGAAATATACTGCCCCGAAAAATTAAGGGTACGCTTAAATCACACATGGGATCTTTGAACGAAATACTCAATGACTAAATTTACTGGGAACAAAATTAATGAAAACAATAAGACTCCATTCAAAACTATGAGGTGAGGTTAGGAACATTATTACTGAAACGCGCTCACACACACACACACACACACACACACACACACACACACAACTGAAACACGCTAACACACACACACAACTCAAACTGAAACGCGCTCACACACGCACACACTACTGAAACGTGCTCACACACACACACACACTACTGAAACAAGCACAAAGTTCTGAAAATTTGTAGCCCTTATGCTTGAGATGTTCTTTATATTTATATAAATGTGAAACATGCCAAATAACCAGTGAGAGAAAATCACAAAAACTGAAGTAATCGTAGTGAAGCATTTAAATCCTCTTGAGAAATCCTATCACCACACAAATACTTAAAAAGAGACCAATCATTCAGCAGCAGCTCACATCCTGCTTATAGAGTGTGTGTAACCAAATTAGTGATGGAAAGATGGATTACAGTGTAATAACAGATAAATAATGGTGTCAATGGGCCAATATCAGAAGGAAACCAAGTTCGTGAGGAGCCAATGATTAGAGCAGCAATAAGGGTCAGACACAATTTGAAAGATTGGGTCGCAGCCCTTATATTATAAATGAAAATGGACAGAATACTCAAAAAATACAAATAAATTGCTCAATAAACACTTGAAACAAATAGTGTGCACACAAATAAAATAAAATAAATTGTCCGTTGGGGCCCTTGTAACTGAAAGTTTGTTGCAACTCGTTCTCTTAAGAGTCTGTGAGTGTGAGTGGGTAATGAGGTATGTATGTGTGAGTGTGTACGTGCGCAGTTCTTCTTCTCCTAGGTCCTCTGGCTCGCCATCTGATCTGACCAGAATCTTGTCCTGATCCTTGGACTTCTGTCCTCTACCAAAAAACCTGACCTAAGGGCAAGGTCACATGTATCTATTACACTCTATTCAAAATCAGTCAGCAAAGGTTATAATGTCAAATTCAAAACAGTGCATTAAACCTTGTGCTTAAATCTCTAATCAAATCAAATCAAATCTCAATCTCAATCTCAGTTTCAGTTCAGTTTCAGTTGTACAACATTATATCAGATCTCAAATATGAGTACTAAACATTTAAGAACTCAGCATACAATTTGGCATGCACACATACCTAATCAGAGTCTAATTAGGACATTGCAAGTGTATTTTACTCCTCTTGTTCTATACGCCAATTAGAGCAATGACAAACTCTTCTTTAAACATATACAGAGTATGCTGTGACAATATACTCCAAAAGTAGTTCCATGCAAAAACACATTAACTCACACAGTCACTTTAATACAGTTATAGTTTTCCCTTTAACCACTCATTGTGAACACACGCTAAATCACATGTAAATAAGTGAAATCGGGACATATGTCTCACCGTTGCTCTGTATTCAGAATGGAACACGCTGGTGTCGGAGCTCACAGCCACTCCAAGATGGAAATGAGGGAGACTGGCCTGCGAGACACCGTGCTAGCATTAGCATGAGCAGCAACGATAAATGCTAATAAACATCTAGCCCAGCAATTGACTGGTCTTACCGACGTAACTTGGTTCTTGCCGACAAGCCGCACGGCTCAAGACTGAAAACAGCAGGCAAACTTGCCGTCACTGATTATTTCCACCGTCTGGTGTGCAAATTGTTCTTTCGCTCTCGTCGTCCTCTAATTAATGCTGCTCTCACTCTGGTGATTGAAGCGAAGTCCGCGGAGAATAAGTCCCGCCTGGGTTTCACCTCCCATTGGATGGGCTGAACGTACATCCGTAGTCCAAGACTGGTGCATTCACGTGCAGTAGGAAATTGAATACTTTATCAATATGACTGTTTGAACATAATAAAGTCAACACCCTCTCTCATTGCTTTCATTTAGTTGCCAAGTTTGACACCTGGGCTACACCCTCCCCTCCTGAACTCATGCACGTCCCTGTGCATGGCAACTGGTTAAATGGTGATCAGTCGGAGGGACGAGGCAGGGGTATGAGCAGGCTCATCACCATCACCTTCAATGTCATCCCAAGCTTTGGAGAGTCCTTGAAAGAATGACTTCACTGCGGTGATTAAAGGATTGCCTAGCTCTGGATAGTCGAGCCGTCTTGGTGGCTGACGGTTCCTCTCAGATCTCCTGACCGAATCATTCATATCCATTTCTTCCTGTGCATTATCTGCATCTGTCAGGACTGTGCTATCTTTCTCAGATTCTGTACATTTACTACCATTCTCCTCAGTACTCTCTGCAACATTTGATGAAACTTGAGGTTGCTCACTTTGGATGTTTGGGAATTCATCCTCAGGTAGTTTCTCTTGAGGCAAGGATGTCTCATCTGTTTGTTCAGTTGATTTGGGTAAGTACTCAGTGTCACTGTGATAAGGGTTAGACTCCGTGAGTATCAAGAGACCATCTGAAGTACTTTTGGACATATCAGGTAAGTTTTGGTCAAAATCGGGTGAATTGTCAATATCAGGTGGGTTGTCAATGTCAGGTTGTTTGTCAATATCAGAAGTTCTGTCGGCATTCTTAACGTTTGCCGGACTCTCAACAGGATGAAGGCCTGGAGGTTCAACATGCTGTGTATCTTGTACATTATTCAACGATAGATCAGGCTCCACAGGACTTTTACAAACTGTGGGAACAGGAAAACTTGAATAAATTGGAATTTGCACCTCATCTCCTTCGTCTGAAGAGTTCTCCTCCTCTGCAGCAACATTAGCACGGGTTCTTGGCTTGTGAGGTACTGGATTTTGGACAGGCTCACTGCTTTCCTCCACGGGCAGATAACCACATGGGAGTAGTAGATCTCTATGTAGTGTCCTTAAGGGACCATCCCTGTTCTCAGGCTTGACCGTGTAAACTGGGAGGGTTCCTGCTCTCTTCACTACTACATTGACAGTGGGTTCCCATTTGTCTGATAGCTTGTGTTTCCCCCGAATGCGGACATTTCTAACCAGCACTCGATCTCCAGCTTCCAAATCTGAAGCCGTTACACGTCTGTCATACCTTGCTTTGTTCTTATGAGCTATCTTTGCAGCCTGGTCCATAGCTACCTTGTAGCTTTCTTTGAGACGTGACTTGAGATTTTGGACATACTCAGAGTGGGATGGATGTTGGCTCTCATTTACTGGCAAGTTGAATGCAAGGTCAACTGGTAAACGAGGTTGGCGACCAAACATCAGTTCGTATGGGGTGAAACCAGTCACCTCATTCCTGGTGCAATTATAGGCATGGACAAGGGGTCTTACATGGTCACGCCAGCGACATTTATCTTGATTTTGAAGAGTGCCCAACATGTCAAGCAGGGTGCGATTAAATCGCTCCACAGGGTTTCCTCTTGGGTGATATGGGGTTGTCCTAACCTTGTGGATACCGGCGACATGACAAAGTTCCTTGATTGTTCGGGACTCGAAATCTGGTCCCTGGTCACTATGTAGCTTTTCTGGGATTCCATAGTGTACCATGAAATTTTCCCACAGACACTTTGCTACTGTGCGGGCCTTTTGGTTGGGTGTTGGGATGGCAACGGCAAATTTGGTGAAGTGATCTGTTATCACAAGTATATCTTTGGTTCCACTTTTGTCTGCTTCCAGGGACAGGAAATCCATGCAGAGGAGTTCAAGGGGTCTGGTTGTGCTAATATTAACCAAGGGTGCCGCTCTTTCAGGTTGTGCTTTCCTCCGCATGCACCTGCCACATGTCCTCACTTTCTTGTCTACATCCACAGCCATCCTTGGCCAATAGAACCTAGTTCTCACGAGGTCCATTGTGCGGTCGACTCCCATATGACCCATGTGGTCATGCAGGCTGGTGAGGACTGTGTCGCGAAGCTCTCCTGGAAGTACAAGCTGGTATGTTATCTGAGACCTTACTTGACGTCGTCTATACAGAACGTTGTTCAGTAGCTCAAGACGGTGGAGTTCTCGGAGAAAAAGCGTTAGATCAGGAAGTTGATCCCGCAGTGTGGGAGGTGGTGTGCTCCCATGCTCCATCTGGAAAATGACATGCTTTATACATTCATCAGCTCTTTGCTTATTTGCCAGTTCTGTCTCAGACAGGTGAGGGATGGTTGGCAGACCCCCAAACTGTTCTTCTTGTCCATAGCTGTCAGGTACAGCACTAGGGGACATGGCAAGAGTCTCCACTAAAGCAACACAGTCTGTATTCCCTTCTTCCCCATCATCAGGACTGACACTGTAGATAAGCTGCCTCTCACAAATTGCTCTCACAACTGACTGATCCACAGCATTGATGTTCTTTGGATCAGAGAGGTGATCTTGTGTGAACTGCTGAATGCGCTCTCTTTCTTTTTGAGATTTTAAATCGTCTGCTAGCACTCCATGGGGTCTGCGAGATAACCCATCTGCATCTCCATTCTGTTTTCCTGGACGATAGAGGAGTTTGAATGAGAACGTGGATAG